>JAOEHI010000019.1:4887382-4909938 GCA_025447815.1 Percopsis transmontana
ATATGTATGTGTGTATATATATATATATATACAAACAATGTGCAGTATGAGCATACATTTAAATAGCTGTTATAAATCTTACAAATGGTATAAATACAGAGGAAGTGCCTGTGAATGGTGCATTTAAAGTGAGCTGATATACATGTAGAGGATGAAAGTGACCAGAGCATGTCAGTGACCATTAATGTGATAAAAATATGATCAGTGCATTGGTGTCAATGTTTGTTGTTGAGGAGCCGTATGGCCTGAAGAAAAAAACAATTTTAAAATCTGGTAGTCCGTGACTTGATGCTCCGGTAGCGTCTACCCGATGGCAGCAGTGTGAACAGACCATAGCCAGGGTGACTGTGGTCTTTTATGACGTTCCTTGCTTTCCTAAGGCATCACTTGTGGTAGATGCCTTGCATGGAAGGGAGATGGCAGCCGATGATACGCTCCGCTGACTTGTGTTGTGTCTTTAACACGATATGTGGAAAGCTCTTTACATTATCAAATCTAAATGACTTAACCAGGCTTGATGCAGGCTGGATGTGACATGGAGATTTCACTGCCAAGCCACCGGTGGGTATTGTTATAGCCTCCTGGACCATTCCATCAGACACATAGGTGTCAGGGCTCCAGTCCAGTCCTAATGCGGGCAGACTTTTAATGGGGAGAGAGGGAGAGGGAGAGAGGGTGGTCTCAAAAGAATATAGACAAAAAAGAAGTGAAAACAAATGACAAAATGTGGGCACAGATGCAGCTGGACCAAACTATTGAGATGAAGTATCCTGAAGAGACGGAAAGAGCTCTGATTTCCATATTAGTCAAAACGGCACTTCCATTGCAATGCAGCTGTAGCGGACGTCCTTTCAATGTTTAATGGTTGGAAGATCCAATCGATAAACATTACCCATGCTCTGAACATAACCCCGTCCCACTGGAAACAAATGTTAGCATATAAGGAGAACGTTTCCGTCCATCTATCTGAGAGGTTTAGAGCTGAGATAGTAACATTGTTAATGGACGTTTTGCCTTTTCGCCTGTGCTGAGGTTTCCTGTTATTCTCTCAGTGTGCAATTAGGGTTCTCTACGCCTTTATAATCATCCCTAGCTGCCCCTTCACATCTGGTAATCCCAGTGGAAGTCACTAAGTATAGTCTGTGATGTGTGATGTGTGTGTGTGTTTCTCCTACATTATAAGCTATATATTTACCCACTGCAGCAAGGTCATCACTGCTGCAGAAAAGTTTTTCTGACCCAGTAAAATTTCTACCTCGATGTGTAGCCAGTTGTAAAGGTAGTCGGGGGGGGGGGGGGCCTAGATGAGGGAACGTTGGCTTTCCACGTTGGCCTCTTTGCAGCTCTTCATTAAAATGCCACATTCTCAATGTGGCACTCAATGTGCAGTGTAGACAAAAAACGATATAAAGTTTAAATTTGCATGGAAAAATTGTGTAACACCAAAATGACATAAAATGACAAGTTTTACATCTAAATATGAGTTTAGAACATTCAATTGTGGCTTTGGATTTTTCTAGCTAACTTAGAACTGTTAAGATGTAACATCAATTATGTATACAATAATTTACCTTTTCAAATAATTATTCAATTGGTTATATTATTTCTTGAATGAATGAATCTTCCCTATGATGGTGGATGAATTAAATCTGGCCACAAACTCCCATCCTGTGCCTACCTGCCTCTGTCACCCTGTCAGCCCTGCTGTCATGTTGGCGGAGGAAAAACACTTTAATAACTGTTGATATTCCTAATGTATTTCTGTTCTCAGTGTTTATGTGACATATATCTCGCCAGAATGGAAGAGTGGCATGACGGTGCCCACAGACATTGCCATCGCCTACCTGATCCAGGGCAGCTTCTATGGTCACTCCATCTATGCCACGGTCTACATGGATGCATGGAGGAAGGACTCCACGGTCATGGTGGTTCATCACGTCATTACACTGGCTCTCATCTCCTTCTCCTACGCCTTCAGGTAACGTGGTGCCGTTAAACAGCACGTAATGTCATTTCATTTGTGTATTACCAGGGTATACATAGTGGAAACATGACATGAAATCCCCGAAAACACTGCTGAATGTTAGTTAAACCTGTCATTCATTGCGATGGGCCAGCATTAGTTTTAGTTTTGGATAGGTACAATTGCTTTTTCAGTCCTTTGGGTCTTGAAACCTACAAATATGGATTAAAAATCTATTAAAAAAAATCTAAATGAAAATCTCTATTTTAATAAAGAGATTCTAAATGGAAACCTACCTGTTGCAGTTAGGATTTATGAGCGGTTAGGGACAAGAAATGGAAAGTGATTAACACAGAATCCTACAGACAGGAAAACACTCAAAATGTACTGTACTGAAACAACAACTTGTAATATGCACCTGTATGCCCTCCAGATACCACAACATAGGCATCCTGGTTTTATTCCTCCATGATATCAATGACATCCAGTTGGAGTTCACCAAGCTTAACATCTACCTGAAGTCAAGAGGAGGAAGATACCATATCCTCAATGACGTCCTGTCCAACATGGGCTCTGTCAGCTTCAGTATCACCTGGTGAGGCACGGCCCGCAAACACAACACACACTGTTTGGCCAGGTGTAGCATGTAGGTTTAATAGGTTTGAGTTTGATGTTCCAACCCATGTGTTGAGGTGAATTTACCATGTTTACATGCACACTTATATTTCCATATTGTTTGAAATAAGTAAATATTCTGGATGTCAATATAGCAGCATCTCTATCAACATAGGTTGTTACAATAGTAACATACATTCAATATAAAAGAATATGCTGGTCTAAATTTCTTTTTTAAATATCTCAATTGTCAAGCTGTTAATTGTGGCATCCAGTCTTCTCCTAATCTGTCCTTCTCCTTCCTGTTGTAGTTTAACTTTAAGACTGTAAGAGATCAACACTTTGCTGTCCAACTTGCTGTCTACTTTAAAGTTGTTGGGCTGTCTTGCACTTAGACAAGATAAGATTATTGTGTGGTGAAAACACTTCCGTGTTCTCTACCTGTGTCTAGGTTTTGGTTTCGTCTTTACTGGTTCCCTCTGAAGGTGCTGTACGCTACATGTGTGTCCAGTCTCCAGTCTGTTCCCAACATCCCCTTCTACTTCTTCTTCAACGCTCTGCTGCTGACCCTGTTGGCCATGAATATCTACTGGTTCTTGGTGAGAAGACACACGCAACCAGACAGGGCAGACAGTCACAGAATCAGAATCACATTTATTTGCCAATTGCATTTGTACATGTATAAGGAATTTGCCCTGGTGATGTCAGTGCATTTAAAAAAAAAAAAGTAATTCAAATCAACAGCTGCTATCAATCTCTAATCAGGGTAGAAAAATAATGATTCAGTGGGCCATTACAAATGACAAATGACATCAAGGGCCCTATCTTACACCCAACGCAAAGTGTCGCAAAGCGCGACGTGAGGGTCTTTGATAGTTTCAGACCGACGTAGTCATTTTCCCATCCTAAAATGAGGTGTGGTCAGGCGCGTTGTTGGCACATTGCTATCTTGAGGCAGTGGACCGCGACTGAGGAATTAAAAATTATTTTAAGGGCGCATTATTACACAACGTGCGTACACTCTGCTTGTTGCGAACACAGGGACACGCAGCAGCACACAAAAGATTACAATGTGAAAGATTATTAGGGAGCATTGGTGGAATCCTGCTGTAGATGATCTGCTCGTGTGCAAAGTGAAAGTGCGCAGAGAAGCGTTCTTTCTTACGACTCTGCAAATCCGCTGTTAAAATAGCCATTCACCAATGTGCAAGCGCACCTGGCATTTAAAGGGAATGGGAGATGTTTTTTTTGCATGTTACGCCTAAAACCCACCCATGAATAATTAAGAGACTAATTACAACCCTTTTGAACCATGCACAGGGCGCTGCGACCATTTTTCCCGCCACTATACTAGCGGAGTGGATTTGGACACGCCCTAAATGCACTTGCCATGCGCTTTAGACCGTGCGCTTAATCAATCAATCGCATACGTTTTACAGATGTCACAAAGATACAGTAAACTGGAAAGTTCAAGATTGTGCATGAAAAATATAAATAATCTACGGCGGATAAAAATAGGAGTTTTACCAAATGTGTATGTGTATGTATCTGTACTATATGTATATACAAATGTTAAAAACATGATGTTTTGATGTGTCATGGTTTAATTCCCTCAGGCATTTAATCCTCTGTATTTGTGTCCCTGGCTCTCCTTGTGCAGTTCATCGTGGTGTTTGTAGTGAAGGTGCTCAAGATGCAAGAGTTAAATGATGTCAGAGAATATGAGGAGGAGGAGGCTTCAGATTCGTCAGCAAGCCCGCTCAAAGGCCCGCCAGTGGAGAAAAACGACGATGATGCAGGTCATCACTCCTCTGGCCAGGGGTGAGTTTAATTTCTTTAAGTAATTTCCTCTGAGAAAACACCCAGTGCAGGAGGAGAAACTACCACCATCACACACTGACGTTAAGTACATTGGTAGTGACTGGAATCAGTTGTTTGCCCCATCAGTGAAATCATAGTCAGGTTTTTTTCTACTCGGCTAAATTATTTACAACTCTCCTAACCCCTACATTTTAATCAGCATGGCATCTATATGTTTACAACTGTGCTTTTTGGGCAATTGTTCTTCATATATAGGCTTATTTACAATTTCAACTAGCTAGGGACAGTGTATCGCTGTGCATTATCCGCTGATAAGGCAGATGTTGAAACTCCCTACAGAGTTTAGCCTGTCACAATAATAAAAAGCAACAAAAGAAACGCAGCATATCTCTGTGATTGCACTTTTACCTTTTCACCTATCTTGCTACCCTTTGAGCGCTTCGACTTGTTAGCCTCTCACCCTGTGTGTCAGCACTTACAGTATCTTCCTTCTTCAGTAACCTCTGAACGCTGTCCTGAACGCTGTCCCAAACACCTGACCTGACCAAAGTCAAAGATTGTTGAAAAAGAGAACCAGATAACGAGGATTGAAATTTAGCAGACACTTTTGTCTTAAGTGACTTACAATTAGGAGCAGGCTGGGATTAGGCATCCCACTCACAGGTATTAAATATCATGACAGGGATCAAACCTGGCCTTGTGGCTAGGAGACAACCTCCCAGGTCACAAGAGTGTCCTGTCCCCATAGCACAATACAATGAATGTCATAACATTAGGACTTCACAGAAAATGTATATAACTTGTGTGGTAAACACCCCCATTTGGTGCTGCCAAGCTATTTAATACAAATGCAAATTATTATTTGCAAATCCTGCGTGGTGCCGGTCTTAAAAGTAAACATGTCCAAAGCCACTGACTATCCCTACGTGCCAAACCGTGGATCCCCAGCTAAGTTTATTGCTTAACAAGTTGTTCTGATAGGTAGATAGGATCAAAGAGCCTTTGTTGATCCAGAGTGATTATATGACAAAAACACTACCTCCACTACTAATCTAGGTGTCCTTGAACACTGGTCATACACCCCACCTGCTGATCCACACTCAAGTTGCATGGGATCATGTGCCATCTGGGGCAGATTTCCATTCAAGACAAATGCTACACCTACACGCTGTCAGCCCAGTTATCACATGACCACACACCACTAATCTTCCTCCGTTTTATTCTCTATTTTTTCTCTGTCACGCTGTCATTTCTCTGTGTGTGGCTCCAACGCTCTATTCAATAAAACCCTCTTGATGTCCCTTTGTTACAGGAAGCATGTGCAGAATGGAGTCAATAAGGAGAAACATCTATAATATAGGCTTCTCTGTCACCACCCCCTGACGCTTAGCTGGAAGTACAAGCGGGGTTTGTTAACACTGGCCAACTACGGCTGAGAGGAGAAATAGGGCATGATTTGTTTGTTTGTTTTATTTAGTTTCGCTGTTGTCATTTTGTTGGGTTTATTTTTTAATCTAGCACTGTGAATGTTATTTCAGGTGATCCTGTGTCTTACTTGGTTTTACGTATGATTGTTGCTTTCGAAACAAAACAGTTTGAATAGAAGTTTGCCCGTGATAGAGTTAGGAATATTATTTCTAGGTGTGTGTATATTCATAATGGTAATCACCACCATAAATCTGAACAACAGCAAATCTCAGCACCCAGTCATATACAATTAGGTTGTTTAGGAGACGCTTTTATCCAAAGGGACTTACAATTACATGCTGCTATTACATGGATAGCAGCATGTAAGTAGGGGTTAGGCATCTCGCTCAAGGATGCTTACAGGTAGGCCAACTCTGGGGCTCGAAACCCATGACCTTCCAGCTGGGAGTCCAACACCTAGACCACTAGACTATCCTGAACTAGTATTTCTTCTTTAAACTAGACACAACACAAACTATAGTGACCCGAGAAGCAGGCGAAAGGCTGTAGGGGCGAACTGTCCATAAACGCTGTCAAAGGTCGGTTTCTTCCAAAACAGGGCCGTGTTCAAACATTTCTTTTTTTCCTACTCTAAACCATCCTAACTCCCTCTGTCCTCTCTGATTTGTGAGGTGAAGGATAGCAATATAAATAAAGGACTATTACTTTGCACGTCATTAACATGACAGCAGTGAAGCAAGAGTGCGTGGTTTTGTCAAAAAATGTTTCACCGATTTGTATTGATTATTAACTAATCGTTGCACATGTCGATGGCCCCACACCCCCACTGCATTGGTGGTTTACTTGAAAGTATTGATTTTTTTATATAAAAGACTATGATAAGACTTTGTTTATATTTTCATAGTGAAATTTTACTTTTTAATCTTTCCTCCCCTCAACTGTTTAATCAGCGATCCTATAAAAAATATTTTTTCTGAAATTATCTGTATGTATTGTCTTGCATCTGTTGTTGCACTGAAATTAAGGCATACAAGCCGAAAGCTGGTTTAATGGCAGCAGATTGCTTGAATTGATTTCGAGTGGGTTCAGTATCATCCTCATGGTTTTTATTTGGTTAAAAATAAGCATTTAAATATAATAAATACCAAATGAAGCGGTGGTGATGACAAAAAAACTATAAGAGCATTTATGCACACATTGCGGTCTTCGGGAATGCATGACATTGGAATGGTTTTGGAAATATGCTTTGCTAAATTGTCTTAAAATAAAGAAAAACAATCTATTATGTAATATGAAAGTCAACGCACTAAACTAATCTTCAAAGTGAACTCATCTGGCAGCAGAGGACACTGAACACATCCAATTTTCCATACCTGCTCACACAACTATAAAAATGCACGTGATCGCATTCATACACACACAATTCTGCATACCCCACCCTTATGTGTGTGTGAGAGAGTGTCTGTTTGTAGAAGTGTACGCTACTGTAATAAATATATAGTTAATCCATCCTACCTACCTTTTTGATCAAATTCAAGCGTTTCTTTTGATGAACAGTATGCTTGTGGTGCTGGAGCAGACCACAGATGTTTGTCTGTCAGCACTCACTGTGCCCGTATGGGCTCATCTTCCAGAACCCTGAGGCTGGTGAACTGACTTGGCTAGTTGGTCATCACTTGGGGGGATTAAAACTAGCAAATTATTTGACATTCTACTTTGTTATTGTTGATTTGTGTGAAAATTGCTGCTGTTTTATTCTCTGAGAACACTGTTTGTATTCCAGTCATGCCCGGCTTTTGGTCTGAGCTGTATGATTTTGTGATGACTGCTCAGATCATAAGCCCAGGTCTTTTTTTTATTTTTTATTAGTCTGATAAGAAACTGAATTATGTTTATGGCATTTGTGTTCTATAGGCCATATGCTATACAGTATATGTGTACTCTAAAATAGATACCACACCATGTGAAGCTATGCATAAAAAACATTATTATTTGACTAACAATTCTGAAAACCATGGCGAGTTTTACTAGCAGAGTCTGTAAAGAGAAAGCAAACAAATGCTGGATTTGAGGGTGTTTTGCCTCTACAATTTACTCCAGGCCTCCTTTTAAAGGTATATTTATTGCCGGTTTCTGGCTCTTTTTTATTTCATTGTAGAATAAATAGATCTGAATCTGGGAGACACATTTAATATAAACCTACAAAACCATAGATATAGAGGCCTGTATATCTGTGGGTCTTACTGGTCCCTTAATTCTACTGTTTCCAATACAAGTTTTGTGAATATGCCCTCTTCCTTAACCTCTTCCCAGATTTCCCGCCTGTCAATCGGACCCAAACAGTCTCCAATCAATTTAAATCATATTTGTCCCCATGACAGGTGTAACCTCTCTGGATTTGAGTTTAACGTAGACTTCAGTGGTCTTTTTGTCCAAGGTGTCTAGTTGGCCACTCTTTATTAGCATCACCCTATGACTCCTTTCCAGATGATTCAAAGCATTTATGTTGTGTTGTAAATGCTTTTAGATTGTGCCAAACATGTCAACCTAAACTACACAAGGTTTTTTGGGGCTTGGTGATGAAGGATAGATTGAGGTTAAGAATATCAGGGGCGGTTACCCCATGTTTTTCTTACAATTTGCACTGTAATTTATTGCTATTGCTTTTATTCTTTAGAAATACATTTTTTTATGACTTTCTGGGAAGAGTCTTATTACATATAAGAATGTATCTCTTCATTTGAAGTGGATTTTAAAGATTTATTTCTTGGACCATCCGCCCCATGCTTTCCCCTGAATTTAACCGCTTTCTAAATCTTATGACTTGATTAACAGGTAATAACAGGTAGACAGGTACTTAACTCTTTGTAATAGAATTTTAATAATTCCATACAATCAGTGTTAATGCATCTTGTTTTTCCCTTGTAAAAATAAAAACAGGTAAATTAAGCAAAGTATTTGGAGATTTCTTTCAACAAAATCATTTCTTTTTTATTTAGAACTGAAGTGTACTGAAGTAGTTGAAGTGAATTCAGACATTTGTTTCAGAAAGAGCAGAGATCAATTCAGTGCAGAGATAAGCATGGTCTGCTTCAATAAGTTAAGGTTCTTACATCATGTACCACACAATATTTCCCCGTGTTTAAAATAACCGGCCATGATTTTAGGGTGAGGTGGGGGGGTGGGGAACGGGGACAGGTCATGCAACGAACACATGGAATATACGACAAACAACAAACAGCACCATTCACTCTCCTCAAGGCAAAACCAAGGGCAGAGATTTAGTCAAGGCTTCAGCAGTATAGTATACTAAGCTATAGAGGCTACAAAGAATCGGCACACATCACACCGCTTTTATTTTATGTGTCCATACTGACATATATCCTGTTTTACCAAAAACACTTCTGTCAATGACTTCCATAATCCGCCCCCTATATTATTACTGCAGGTAGCCCGACTCCATCTCATCATAATTAAAAATCTGTAATGATCACTTGGTACCTAAGTGACATTCAACACAAAAACTGTTGACTGTATGGGGGAGGTAAAGATGGAGTAAAGGGGAGGATTTCATCATGATTCAACATGCTGACGTGGCGCTCTGTCATAAAACACCATGTTTGTGGAATGTGACCAATCGTCTAAACTGGATGAGTTCTTACAGGATTTCATCAAGATTTATAATTTTTAAAAAAAACTAAACGACTGAGCAATACAAAATACAAATCATGTCACACATAAAACTTGTCTTATTTACAACAGTAAATAAGACCAACTGTGAAAAATAGAAAGGTGGTGAACCAAAATAGTTAATATTAAAAGTGTTTCCTTGTTTGCTATAAGCAACGGTGGAGAGGATTCATATGGACAGCAGCAAGGAAGGTTTTCATTCAACTCAAGACTGCCATTTCACATGATTAAGTCTAACTGTACGTAAACATTACTTGGTACGAGGACCCATTTAATTAAAGCCACTACAGCATTAAATGATGGTTATGAGGCGATTTTGGGGTTGGGTTGTACGATGCCATAGATAGTGAAGTATGATACTATCGCTGTTTAGATTGAAACACGGAGTCCTGCTTTTCCCCCAGGTGTGTTTCTGCTTACACAGATCAGATCACCCCTAAAAACATCAAATGATGACTTTTATTAGAGATTAGCGATACAAAACTAAATCTTACATTTGCTTTCATGGATCAGCTATCCTAAGAATTGCTTTGGTAACTACATTTCTTGTTGTTGTTTTTTAAATTTAATTTAGTTTGAAAATCATGCATGGGGCAGATAGGGGTTAGGCATCTAGTTTGAACGAAAGACATCACTAAAAGTTGTCCGTAGGGGCTTTTAGTATTTTGACCACAGGGGTTTTTCTAAACAGCATAGATTCCAGGACAATGTCTATTTAAGAAAACTGCTGGAACACACAGTCCAGTTTGGCAAATTAAATACATGAATTGTCTGCAATGGTCAAATGCACCACAAAATGAGGTGCAACAACCAAACAGCATCTCAAAAGACTGGATAGGGACCAGCCACATGGATAGCTCTGCAGTCAAACGTACCAGCGCAATGTATTTCAGGAATCACAGAGAACTACAGTAACTAGTGATTTATAACTATTCATAACCATAAACAACATGTTGGCTCATTAGACGAGGAAGACTGAAAACCCATTTTGGCTGACAAGGCCAAATGTTGAGGACCTGACAGGGAAAGGCAATAGGGTTATTTTGAAAGATGCACTCACAGACACACGTGCACACATGTGCGCACACACACACACACACACACACACACACACACACACAAACAACTGCTTAGTCCAGCCTCTGTGTTCTTATTGGCTAGAGTTAGTTGATTGTTTCAGAGAATGGGTGGCGTAGCTTAGTGAGTCTTGGTCTTGGGCTGAGTCACTCTACGGATGATGCTGTAGAGGATGCCAAAGTTCTAGAACAACAACAGTAAAACAGAGGGAAGGTCATTCTGATAGCCTATAATTCCTGAAGTCTCAAAACTACTATTACAAAAAGTATAAAAAAACGAATACATCGCTCGATTTGTGTAGTGAGCCGGGGCAGAAATGTAGGGTTTTGGGGGCTATTAAACACAATTTGAATCACTAGTAAACTCCAGAACCTGTAGTGCTAGAACATAGTGACCCACCTGGATAGCCAGATACATCACTCCCAGATAGGCTGCGATGCAGACAGCCAACAACAGGTCAAAAATAGCAGGCTTCACTCTGATTCACAGGATACGAGAGAGAGAGATCAAAGATCATAAGAGGAGAGATGCTGACAGTGAATAAACCAGTAAAGTAAAACAAAAAAAACAATGATACGTCCCACTAAAGAGCTCTTAATGAACACAGCACCTCATAGCAGTGGAGCTGGGGTTATGCCCTACCTGTAAGCATTCATCGTCTGTTTGAGCTGGTCATAGAATACAAACTCTGGATCCCTGAGGAAGAGAGAAAGTATCATCTGAACCAGCTCTGGCTATACAGGGTTAGTGATTATACATTTAAATACACATACATCAAAGATTCATATTGCCTTTATGACAGTAACATTGCTGGAGCTAACCAAATGGCCATGAACGTTTTATTGTGCTGCAAACTTACAAATCAAGTCAATAAAATGCTTTGTCTAGAATTTTTTTTGCTGATGTGTTGAGAAGGTTCCACTGAAAAAACACATTTACCAATAAATTCTCATTCTTAATGACAGCGCTACGCAGGGAGATCTGACTTGACTTGAGGATTTGAATATAGCATGCTAGTAACTTGGATGTTAGTAAGAATGTCATCATCAGAGTAAGTCACGTAAAATGTAAAAGCGTTCGCTGTTTAACAATGGTAGTTTATTTCAAAACCTGCGTGTGTATATACCTGCAAACTAATACAGCCTGCCTATCCTATCCTGTACCTCTTGTCAGCTTTGACGTAGTGCCTCTTGACGTCCTTGAGGTATCGCCCCAGGTGGTACTCCAGTGTGGACACCACGCTGCTGTCTTTGTCTACCAATTGGGCAGCACGGGGTTGGGCTGTGAGCCAGTCCACCACCGAGGAGAGGTGCTCTTCTTGTACCTGCTAACGTGGAGCAATGTAAGCACGCACACATTTGTAGGTCCAAGACAACACACACACACACACACACAGAGATATAGAGAGGATCCCTTCAGTGGGTCAGCAACAAAGAAGATGCCTTTGATTTTAGTTACCATTTGCTCAGTGAAGATCTGCAGGTCCCCTGGGGCTCCCTGTGCACAGAAAACAATCATTTCACAGGCTATAATTAGTCAAAGCTGTTAGCTGTACATCTAAAAGGTCAGTTTGTGTTAGTGTACCTTCTCGTTGAGGTTATAAATGACCCTGGCCAAGGCCTCTGCTACCAGCTTGGTGTTCCTGCTGAGCTTCTTCAGATCAACATGAGGCCTGCAAACACAAACGCAACAAGACCGCAGACACCGTTAGACCTGGGGCCGTACTTGCAAAGCATTTTAAAATCTCACTCAAAAGGTTAAATCAAAGGTCCCCTGCTAAAGTTCACGCCTATTCATTTCATGAAGCTGCCCGAGAGCAACTTTTATTGAGGAATTGGGAGAACTCTGAGCTAAGAGAGAGGCAGGGATGACGCATCTCATGAGTGTGCCGTCTTACTATATTCTAGTGTGCATTGCTGCATCTTCTCAGTGGCCAAGTAAAGGATATTTGTTGTCAAAAATTAAACCTTGGTTAAGTTGTGTTATAGCTCTATCCTTAAAAATATCCTCTTAGGACTGAGGTAATACCTTTTGATAAGCTCAGTTCCAATAAATATTTCTAAACCTTAAGGCGATTATGAAGCAGATAATGTTTAGGATTGTTTGTGATTACCACTTAGGAGTCCTCTCAAGCTTACTTCATAATAAGTCAGCTTGAAAAAAAAGTCACTAAATTTGTGTTTAGACAACCTGTAAAGCCTGGCAGAGAAAATAACACACTAAACTAATAAATAGTTTAGAACAGACAAGCAGGGACACATGGAGATATGGCTACAGCAGCAGTGAAGAGAGAGGGAAAATGGTCATTGGAGGGAATAGAGAAGCTGTTACTATACTGGGGCGAGGTGGGCAGACCATACATCCATTATACTTGTATACTGACCTACACTGGAAGCTTAAAAAGGACCTGGATTTAGGTTGGTGCGACAACACAAGGGGCGGGCGGGCTGGAATGGGTCAGCCTACAGACACTACAATGTGAACGAAAATGGCAAGTAGGGTGGAAGCGCTCGTCCCTGGGTGACTTAAGAGACTTTCAGTAATGAACCCACCCAGAAGGGGGCTCTCCTGCTCCGTGGCGAGAAGAGGGGGACACTGACCGCACGTCCATGATGCTGGAGCGCTGCGCCAGGCGGTGCGAGGGCAGGTGGGACAACGTGAAGGCCGGAAGGCGACGGATCCCGAAGCGCTCGTGCTCCCAGGCTAGCGTGTCGTCTGCCAGGTTGATTTTCTTGTGGACCATGGAAAACTTTACTTCTGGATACTGTCCGCTTACAACCTGGGGAAAACAAGGGTAACGATGACGGGCAGCTTTTTTACACCTCCATGCCTTACGGTCATATCCCGATTAGAGACAGGGTGTAAAACACAAACAAGATACCCAGCTCTACTGAGCTCTCTGGCCCTTACCGCCTCTAGCTCCTTCAGCAGTGCATACTGAGGAGTTCCTTCTTTAGGAGGCTTGGACACGTGCAGGTGGAGACTGTCACCGTTCCCCAGAGTGTCCAGGCACAACACAAATGCGACGTTGTCTTGGAGCAAACTGGAGTCTGGAGAGGGAGACGGTGGGGAAAATGATGCATACACCTGACAGGCACATTCGGTGTAGTCGTTAGCGTAGACTGCTTGTTAAGGGACCTGGTAAAACAGACATCATGGATGGGTGCGGGCAAGTGGAGAGCAGCAGATTTACACAATTCATTTTTCAACATTGGGTTTTCCCCGTGGTGTAGTTGTGGGAATTCAGAGCGACATGAATACATTTGTCTTCCATTTTGATCAGCTTTCTGTGTCCTGACGCGGAGCAACACTATGTTGGAAAATCATTGGTTGCGCTTTATAAGAACAACGGGGTCAAAGTTCACCCTGTTTGAACAAGGAGCAGACTGACAGTGTTAGGATGGATATAACCGTCCAGCTGACACTTGTCATGTAAAAATACCCTTCACTGTTTATACAACTAATGCATATTTACACCATGTGTAAAGAGGTCCTTTAAGACCATTGAGATCTGTACCTGTGTGGTCCAGGTTGTCTTCAAGCCAACGTTTAGTGCCCTGGTAGTTGAATTTTCCTCCTCCCGAGACAAAGAACAGCAGGTTGTACCTAATACCACAATTTTACCAGGATAATCATTTTAAGAATTAGAGATGGATGTACATTTTCACTATGTATATTCAAATGTTGGACAAGCTGTGTAAAATAGATGCTCATTTTATTTAAATGCAAGATGAACATCAAACATTTGACAGAACACAGTTGGCCTTCTTTGGAAACACACAAATCCATCTCTCCATGTCAGGCAACCCGAGAACTGTTTAATGTTTGGATTTTTTTATACAAACTAGGCTACCATAGAGTTCTTAAAATCATTTTTGCCAATTTCTTGTGATATGGAAGCTGGAGTAGAACTATGTATTAGTAAATAGTGATACCACTAGCTTTACCAAAGATTCAGGATCCAAATGGGAATAACTGTCTCAAAACAATGCGAGTGCTGTTGTACCACATACCCAGCATGGGTCCTTTTATAGGTGTATAGCCTGGAAAAGAGACGAGCCAGCTCTAGCAGCATAGAGACTCCACTACCATTAGAGTCTGCTCCGTAGGAAAGCCACTGGACAGAACACACACACGCACAGAAACACACAGAAACACACCCACCCCAAGTTAGACATTGTCACCTGTAGCCATTACACACATGGATTTTATTACAACAAAGCTGGCAAGACAGCACTAAAGCATTAAATAATGTTCCTTTTCTTTTTAAGATGACTTTATGAACTCTACAACCATTTGATTGAAAAAAATGAATGAAAAACAGTCTAAAGTTCTCCAGTTTCTCCTAGCTTGTATATTGGTATAGAAATGGTGTACATACCGGAGCCACACCAAAAGAGTCATAGTGAGCCACCAGGACAATGGTGGGCAAGTCTTCTCCACCAACTCCTGCCAGGCGGCCCTGGAAAAAAATAAAAGTAAAAGTCATGTTACTACTTACAGAAGAGGTCTGTCACTCCAATGATACTGTAATTATCAAGCTCTACCAATAAGTTGCAGTCAATGCCGTACGACTGAGAATGGTGCCAGCTGCCTTCACCAACAATATAGAGTAGCAGGGACACGCAATGTGCAAATTCAAAACCAATTTAAACTAAGTTTGTATGCGTTGCATCTCTACTCTTGTCAAGGAATGAAAGAGGGTTTCTGTGGGTCAACATAGGACTTACAGGAGCACCCCACCCCCAGACTTCAGGCCTCTGAGGAAACCTCTGTACATCTCGTAATTCCCTGAAGTATGCCAAAACCCATTTATTCCCCTCTAGGTTGCACATAACAGGGACTTCCATCATAACAGCAGAGTTTATTATGCCACCCTGTAGACCTATTAGGTTACCATGGGAATGCACTGGGAAACAACAGCCCAACAGGAGGCCGTGGGCAAGGAAGCTGCGGCACCGAACGTCCCATATGGCTCAAATTTTGCAGAAGTGTTTAAGCTGCTTGAACCTTTACACTGTGCACATCCCATAAGAGGAGGGGATTGAGAGATTATTACCTTGTCCCAAACTACACAGAGTTTATACAGGAACCTACCAAGAGGAGCTTTTTCTGATGTCTTGGAAACAGACCTAGTGGGTAAAGCTGGTATGGGGGTTTGCATTTTCAGCCTATTCAGCCTTTGCAAGTCAGTAACATATATACGTCATTCAGTTTATTCTGGAATTAAATAATCTACACAACAAGGTGGCAGTAAACAACTAATTGTGGTCCAGCCCATTCTAATTTAAATACTGTACTTATTTTGTGTGCACTTTGCCAACATCCCCGACTAGAGATTTTTTTGTCAAAAGTGTGAGCACAGTGCATACTGCGTGCAACGTAAATTTAGCCCAACTCATCAGCAGAGTTATATGTAAAAGCTGTTCAGATGGGCGTGATTAGATTACTACATTTCTCACCTCTAAACTGGTTATGGCCCAGTCACTGATAGCTTTGCTCTGTGCCCCACTGGTTACCATCTGAAAGCCATTGGCTGTGGCCGTCTGCAGCAGCACTACAAAAAGTGAAATATACAGCGGTCAATATACAGTAGAACAGTGGTTCTCAAATGGTGTCAGATAAAATTCCATCCAAAAAATGAAAAGAAAACATTTTTGGTTTTGAGCATTATAGAGCAGAGTTCCAATCAGAGCAGGGCTATTGGGCTGGATAATGAACGTGACTTTTGCTACTGGTATTAAATAGTGATGATGACAAATACTGTCACAAATATTTATAAAAACACCCTAACAGGTGAAATGCTTTTGTATGTCTTTGAGCAACACTTGTCACATCCCTGAAATGCAGCTAACACCTTTGAATGTTTTTCAAGAACGTTGCAAACGTTTGAGGAAACGCGTCGTTCAGTACAAACAGTACTTTTAGTTTGAAAATATTTCTTAAAAAATAACAAAATAATGCAACATCATTTAATATTCAGGCCTTTAACCTCCATCGGCACTGGCAGACAGAAAGACCGTTTCATTGCCACGGAGCCTCTCTTGAAGCCTCGGTAAACCGAGAGGACACAATGAGTCTTACCTTCAGCTGCAGAGGGGGAGCCCTGAGAGGAGGAGGCAGTCAGGGTTTGGCTGTAGATGGACAGCAGCTCTTCATCCTCCATGGCAAAATAGACAGGGACAATGGTCTCAGTGGCCAACATCTCTGGCTCCAGCTCCATGAACTGCTACAAAGGACCAAGACAGTTGTTTGATTTGATGCGTGGCGAGGTGTACAAATGAAAACAATAGTGATGACGGGTCAAAATATGCAAATCTTGAGGTGCAAAGGAACATACGCAGATTATACAGTATATTTAAGTAGGAGCAAATAAACAAAATGCAACAACACCTCCTTTTCACACACGCAAATCTGGTTTTGCTTTTTTCCCACATGTAGATATGCCAAATCAATGTATAAGCACTGAATTTAACAAATATTGACTGAATATAGAAAGATAACCCTATGGAAAGAGAAAATGTAATAAAGTTATGTATAAAATAATCATCTTCCTCCTCCTTTGTTTTGAATATCACCACCACCTCTCATTAAACGAATGTCGCAGTAAGTAAACTGACAGCGCTGGATTTGCATGCAGACAGTATTCATCTGAAGTATATATGGCCTTAAGACTATACTGGTAGATAATCTATGCAAGCTGGTCTAGGTTTATTTGTTGTCACACAAGCATACAATACCTGCACAATGTCCTGGGGCATGGCAGACATGTTTTTGGGCAAGATGATGACAACTGCCCCCGCAGATTGGCGCAAGGCTTTCTGGTACTTGTCATAAGAGAAGTCTGCTAGTCGCATGATAACACAGCGACGACTTAGTACCTCTGCCTCCACAGTACGGGCTTCAGTGTTTAAGATGGCATTCCTGGTACCTGGGAATACCATAAATATTATTCATTAATTCAGTTTAATGGCAAACAGTATTTATAGAAATGTAATGATATATAACAGCATATGGCATGATTTCTACATGCAGCCATAAGACATCCAATATTCAGGTTTACTTAAAGAGATAATAGCTTTAAGTACAATTAACTGTTTTTTGGCCGCTAGAAATAGCAGACTCCATTTAATCTGGTTAAAACATCTCTACTACATTCTCCATGTAGGAATTAAATGACACACAATTACACATGATATATTGTTTTTGGGCGTATTCCTTTAATGCCAACCATTATATAAAAAGTAGAAGGAGGAAGCTGTAAGTGACCAGGGTTGCTTGAAAAGGACACCTTCCGATAGTAGGTTTTCATTATTTTTTGAAAAATTCGATTAATTCTGCTATAGAAATCAAATATCGTCCACAGTGATCTAGAACTATTTTCTCTTGCAATATAAAACGTGAGATTGGTTTAATGATCCAGCTGATGATGAAGTCTGGCAAAGGTAATGTTCAATTCAAATAAGATTTACGTTATAATCTTATAGTGTAATTTCTTTAATATGTTTACATATTAAAGAAATTACACTAGTGCCCATTCTTTTATGAAGCTATCGTCGCTGGTCTGAGATAAAACTTAATTTACACAAGTAATACCATTGATGAAGAACCATAAACCCACAGTCAGTGTTAGCCAACCAACCTAACGTTGTAGCAGCTAACGCTAATGAGCATGCTGTCATAGGGGCTAGCTAGTTGACAGCCCGCTTGAGACGACATCAAGGTAGATGAAATAACCTTTTTGTACAGATAGTTATTTGGTCAGAAACAATAGATTAGAGAATTCTACTGTATATGCATTTATGTTAATCGGATTACTATGTCTTGACTTACCGTAGGGCTGTCCCTGCAGGTCATATTGCTGCATACGGTACACTGTAAATTCATGTGCCGCTTCGGCAGGTAGCGGTGACACTAGAATCAGTACAGCAGGGATGAATACAATAAAAGTGAGTGGGAACGAGGATTTAAACATGTTGTCAAACACCTCACTGGCCTCCTCAAACATCTTGGAGATTGTGTTAGGCACCAAAATACAAATAAATTGTTAATAGAAGCGGACAACACCGAGGAACTCTTAGCTAGGTTGGTGTTAGCCAGCGACGAACAGTCTAATTTTAAGCAGGCAAAAAACTTGGTTACCTGCGCCGGACTCACAAATTATATTATCACGATTACAGTTCGATACATACAGAGAAATACAACCTTAAATGGTGCACAAAATATTTTAAATGATCATTTTGATAATATTAATAATTTAAATGTGTAATGTAACATGTAATATGAGTGTCCAACGGTCCTTCAGGGAATATCTAGGACACCTATAAGCATTACCAATTTTAAACGGCAGATTGCGCTACAGAACTTTGTTATAATGGTACATTATAAAATGTATTTTAGCTCTACCACCCATATGAGTGCAAGGGTGCAACAGACAAGATAAGTCTGTACTGGTTATGGGTATTTTAAGTACACAAACTCTTGAGTATTTAAAAACAATGACGTATTTGCCTACAAAAATAAATATAGTACTAATGAAAAAATGTTTTAACATTAGGCCCACTCAAATGCAAAAGCACCCTATTCAATTAACCATGTAAATAACCTGTATGTCTTTTAATAAGTCATGTTTTTATCAGTTATTATTATTAGGCATCATTAGGCAGCTGCAACATTCAGGAGAAGTTATTCAATGTTATGATTAAAATATGATTAGTTCAGTTGATCGTTACATTTTGAGTACTCTTCTATTTCTAGTATGTAGGTGTGGTGAAGGCTGGAGGAGGCACTGGATAGTATCAGAGCCACATATGAATACACACATATGAACCCGATAGAGGTAGCTTAAATTTACCATTCAATTGGCAGGTTGCACAATGACTATTGGTTAGGTGACCATATGTTCCATATTTCATATCAGTTTTCTTTACAACACACGTATACAGCAGGGACGCAGGAAGTGGGGGTGCTGCAGCACCCCCTACTTTTGATGGACTGTAACTGCAATACGAAGTCGTTTAATAAAAAAAAAATCAATAAAAAAATTTTTTGTCATAAGAAGTCGTCTATAAGCAGGCAGCATCAGGGCCAGAACCACCAGGCTGACTAACAGCTTCTTCCCGGATTCTGTGAGACTGATAAAATATGCACCACACTGAACTTTATTTTTTCTGTAGGTCACACTCACACTTTGCTCACTTTACATTTGATATTTATATATTCATTGATTATGATGTTTTATTGTTAGTATGTTTTGCTAGAGCTAGCTGGTGCTTTTTAAACCTGGGTAAATGTCAGAACTAGCAGGTTCTTAAAAATTAAAACTTTTAAAAGCACACCATGAATGAAAGCCTAGGGAGCTGATGTCCTGCGATCTCTCTCTCTCTCTCTCTCTCTCTCTCTCTCTCTCTCTCTCTCTCTCTCTCTCTCTCTCTCTCTCTCTCTCTCTCTCGCGTTATTTTTCTGTCTCTCTCTGGCTTCTCCCTTGAGGGCTGTGTTGCTAAGTGGGAGATAAATGCTGATATGATGTCCTGCCATCCCACTTAATGGACCTTGGCGTCATTATTTCCTGTTGTATGAGCAATCCATGTCCAGACTTATGAGAGGGCAAGAAACAAATAAAGCATAAAAAACAATTTAGTCTGGCGATATGACTATACACAGTAGTGATAGTGTCCACATTACTGGGTAATTATCAAAGGGAGACCCCGTCAAAAGTAACTATTCTTACCATAAAATAAGATATTTCTTAAGAAATCAGGACCCACAACAGACACACAGAAACACTTGCTAAAAAGCTGTTGTATGTAATTGTATTGTCAATGCAAAATAGCACAAGATTTGTCATTCTTATTGACAGGAAACAGTGTCACTTGCATGGTGATGGGTGGCATTGTAGCAATAATGTCTCATTCCTCAAAATCAGAACATCCTGTTATTTTAAGATTATTGGGCATGATGGCTTAATAACAAATGGATGTGGTAAAATGTACACATACAATTGTTTTCTGAATGTGAATGTCCATGTACTATATAATAAAATAGTAAACACCACATGAGCAAAACGGGAGTATGCAGAGACAGACACACATACACACTCAGACACAAGCCTACGTACATACAATGTGCATGCTGTTCACAGTGTCCCTGTTTCTTTCCACTGCTTTTGGGAATGTCCTGAATGGGTCCAGGCCTTTGCCCCTGACCCCAAGCCACAGAAAAACACTTTCTCTATGTACCCACACAAAAGATGCAGTCAACGTGTGCGGGTAAGTACCATGGATTAACAGGGGATTAGCTTGCTAGCCGTAAGTAAGCAATTTCTCTGTGTATCTCTCGAGCTCTCCCTTCCTCCTTGGCCCCTCTCATTCTTAGAGGCTACTGTCATTTTCTCACCACACTGGCAGGTTGCTCCACCACTGACCACATTGGAGTGCTTAAGCCATTCAACGAAATGGTTGGAATCACCGAACACCAAGGAGATACTGTAACAGGGAGTTCTTTCCGTTGATTAGGGTTAGTTCTGGGAACCTGCAGGTTTTCTCCACATGGGCATTACTATCAGTGGACAATGGTGGTCTTTTTAACCCAGACTAGACCCAAACATGGCTGCTAAGTAACTCCGCAAAACACTACCTGAATAGCAGCCCACTTTAATCCTCTTATTAATGAACACAAGCTAAGTGGGCATTAAGTCACAGGACCCTGTTGGTTGGGTGAGTTTTTATATGTAAGTGTGCGACGGGGGTCAGATGACGGCCAGAAAAGTTAGTGCAGAGACAGAGTGGGTGCATCATGCTTAAAAATCCTGTCCTTTCCTCCACTTTTATTTTGCAGGGATTTATGCCCACAGGACAAGTAAGAGCAATATTGCTTTTGGCTACTGTGCCTATTAGGCAATTTATTTACCCATTATTCTCATTAGGGCCACCAGAGAAAAGAAAGAAGTAGAGAACGCAGTGTATGACAGCTGCGCCCAGGCCAGTAAGACAGTGAGCCTATTTGGTTGCGCAGGGCAACAGTCTGATAATGGATGACAAGGCCTCTTGGAGCCAGCCGTTCCATTAGGTTTTGTTAATGCGCTCAGAGAGGGTTGGTGTGGCTCATCCGCCTTCATATCCACTTTCAGAGCGGCTCACTCATATGGCCAGTAGACTGGGCCTCTCTCTCGTAGCTCCTCCTACTTCCAACCTTCTTGCTTCCTACTCTCTTTTTCTATTACTCAATTATAATATTCTTTCTCTCTCTCTCTCTCTCTCTCTCTCTCTCTCTCTCTGACTTGCTGTTTTAGATTTAGCTGGTGGGTTTTCCACAGTAGCATTATACCATCATTACTTATGAGTACAGATATCAGCTGTCTCTGAAGAAATACTTTACCCACAATGAGTTTCTGCAATTCTGCTTCAGGTTTTACCAGCAAAGGCAGCCTTCAAACGCTCAGTTTAAAACAAATTGTAGGTTGGGCCTCTTGCTACACTACGTGGGAAGAGTAGGTTTGTGAAATGATGGGTTGCACGTGTGGTGACGAAGCGTTTGTACTGTACATTGTGTGAGAGGAATATAAGGAAACTCATGAATGGAGACACAAGGTTGTAAGGCTAGGTGCTGCTGCAATACACTCATGATGGGAAAGGGTGTTGTCTATTTTTTTTACCATAAGACACATTCAATGCTTACCAGGTCAGACAAAAATCTACATCTAGACAAACTTTATAGTTTGTATTATATTGATATATGTTTGATGTTCAGGGTGAATTCATTCTGCCAGTGTTTTTTATATCCTTGGTGTACCTGGGATGGAGGCAATTTATTCCAAAACTTTCCTCAAAATGTCTAAAGTGAGTTTGCAGTCTGAGTCAACATTGCCTCTGAGCTTCATCCCGTTGTGGGTTCGGGGGGGGGGGGGGGGGGGGGGGGGGGGGGGGGGGGGGGGGGCGGGGGGGGGGCGGGGCGGGCGGGGCCC
>JAOEHI010000020.1:1107-31733 GCA_025447815.1 Percopsis transmontana
CCGGCCACCGGAGGTACCTCACCGGGTTAAAGACGACGCCGGGAGGCGCGCCTTAGAGGGGGGGGTACTGTCACGATACTGTCACGATGCCCAACAACCCCAGGGGTTGTTGGGCATTGTTTCGGGTTTATGCCCTGTACGTGTGTGTGCTTCATTAAAACAACGCTGTCTAGCGTTTCATCGGTAATTCAGCTTGTGTGTTTTTTTGCTGGCTGCGCTTATTCTCGTCCAACACACGCCGTTGATACAATAGGGATATGCATGAAAAAATTGGCTAGTTCACATGGACACAGGGTCGACCGATCAGCACTAATCGAGTTAATTATTATTTATATTTAGGAGATGAATCATGTACAATGTCAATTTTAGTCAATAGAAGTTTAAGAACTCAATTCGCTGTTTTACAATTTATGTTTATGATGCTGATGCAGCAACTGAATAATTGTATTTACAATTCGACTTCTGAAAAATTGTGAAAATGCCCATCCCTAATTGGTATGGGTGTATATTTTGGCCAAAATGTCGACAGAAATGTTAGTTGAAAAGTTATGTGTAATAAAGTATGTCACAACTCTTTATAACCATGTGTTAGGGATCCATCCTGAAATGTGTGCTTCTGATTTATACCAGTGGCATATCGTTTTACTCTATATCAACATTAGTATCGGATCTAAAAATCCTGTATTGGTCGGCTTTAGTTTATAGAAACCAGGTCAACTGATGTTGACTAAGATTATCAATACAAACTTTGAGTGAGATTGAGTGGGCATGAGAGATGAATGAATATGTAGCTAATTGGTGTACTGTTTGAACATGTAGAAATGCATTTAACGTGAATGAGCACGTATGAACAGAAATGTCTGCATATTAAATAGCGCACTACTTTAGCGTGGCCAGGACATATGGTATGAAACACAAATTATAAATATGCCATTGGAGAGCGATTTGTTAAAGTTGCATGCAGTTGAATAATGCATTTTATTCACATTACCTTTTCAGCTACTCTATAGCCTGTTCTGTGTTTCTAATGCATTTACAATAACAACCCACAGTAGGCCTGCATGTTTTACCTCTGTGGGAAAGGTATGGGGTTGAATGTTGAACAGTACCTCTTTCACTAGAGCATATGAAAATAAAAGAAGACAATTGCTGTTGGCCATGGTTAAAGGAAATTGATCTTGTTGAAATGTTGCATAATTGTCCTAAGTCACGGAGTCACACACAAGTATCTTTCAGTCACACACAAGTATCCTTCAAATGAATTGTTGTTTAGTTTAGGGCAGGAGTGTCAAACTCAATCACAGAGGGCCAAAATTAAAAACTGGGATTACTCCGAGGGCCAAACAGGTTCAAAATTGATTAAACAGACAGGTTAGACAAAGTTTGGTTTATGAACAAATACCTGTAAAACTACTGACATTCTATTAGAATGAACCAGTCACGTCAGCGCTCTCATCCAAGGAGATTTATCAATACAGTCAACTGGTTTGAAGGCTAAACGGTAAACAAGTTTGCTTTACCTTGCCTTGAAAATCAAACAACCAATTACAGAGGATATAATGCTGAAGTATTTTCCCTGTGCTTGTAAATCGGTGGCAAGCTCACAGAAACGAACAGCTAGCTGTTGCAGTGCATTTTAGGACTTGTATCCACGATGTGCGTCTTATATACCTGCGGGCCAGTTATGAGAGATATATGATATTTTCTCGTGGGCCGGATATAATTGTACAGCGGGCTGGAAGTGGCCCGAGGGCCTTGAGTTTGACATGCCTGGTTTAGGGCATTAAATCTAGGCTATGTTGTTAGCCTTGTCAATCTGTTGGCAACGAGCTAATAAAAACTGGAGCTTTAATAACATATCTTTAAAAAAAACGACTTTTAATTACAATTACTGTATATAAACAAGAATGAAATGTATTAATTCATATACGTACAGTATATAATAAGTTTTAAATGGCACTGTGTATGGAGGTATCCAAGCCTGAACACTTTCAATTCTGACTCAACTGAAGCAGCTCACTTATTGCATTTGGAAGGGTGTTTATTCAGTAATTAATAATTAAGGTAATTAGGTTGATTTGTTAAATGACAAGATCCTGCAGGAGGATAATAAATGAGATAGAAACAGAAATTAGAGTTAGCAAAAATTGACACGACATCTATCTTTAACAGTAACGAGTAGCTATAGTGATGACACTGCAAAACACTTTTCAATATATGAATAGGGGTAAAAAAATATTATTAATATTCATATAACCTATTGACAGAAGATTAATTAAACAGAGTAATCGTTTTTAGTCATATATAATGTAAAATAATTGTTCCTTTTTACAATTTGACCAAAATGTCAATGCCTGTCTTTATTCCATATATATTTAAAAGTGTGGCCTATTTTGTCTGCAAAATCTACCCATTATAGTGGAATGGTGGTGAGGCAGGCATAGGTCTATAGTTTGGGACTGAGGTCAGGACACTCGTATGCCAAATAAATGTACTGTAAAGGCCTTACTCAGGCATATGAAGACCTTGCTTTTATGCTTTTTAATTAATGATATTACATTTTGATGTGATTGGTCATTATATGTGCATAATGTGCATAAAATATTTATGCCCTGGTAGCCAGGGCTGCACAGCCTAAAGTATAATGGGTCTCTGTGTCGTTGGGGCTCTAATTTCTTTTACAAGTGGGCAGAGTCTGATTTGAGCATGGTCCTTGTTTTGTTTTTGCGAAAAAAATGACACATTTGCTGTCTACAGGTGCACACAAGTTTACAGAGATGCAACTGAGGTATCGGTACACTGCTCGTCATGGTTTCATTTATCGTGACTAAGTAGAACCCTGAAGTATTGATTAGACTCAAACATCAAAGAGCAGTTAAAGAGGAAGAGTTGATGGCTGACTGCTTGTATTGCTGCAGGCAGGCATTGGGAGACTGTTTTGGAAGTGGTGCATATAAAGGCCTACAGCAGTTGTATTACTGTATTATTGGTGGTGTGGTATTAAGTCGCATTAACTGAATGTTGGCATCATTGACTGCATTTTTTTTTAACATTGATGGAAAAATCTGAAGGCCGTGCATCTTTTTGACAGATTAGAACACTGAGGGCGATCGCGCAATCTACCATAACTTTAAGTAATTCAGGCCCTGCCCAGTTGGTAGTGAGTGTGAATTATGATATATTATAATTTATTATATATTTTGATTAATAATATATATATTTTACAAAGTTAGTTCCCATCAGTCTATTAACGTCATTTCATTGCTACTCTCTCTCAGTAGCGCTGCTTCCACTAATGCAGCTTATATAAATTAGAGCTTTTATCCAATCCAATTTTCCACCTGTGCTGTCTCTGGGTGAAAAAACTACCCGGAGGCCTTCAGGATTAAGCAAATGGGGACAATGTTGTTGATTGTCATATTCTTTAACCAATCCGATTTTTCTTTAACCAATCAAGTTTGCCATGTTGGGCGTATTCTGAATGCATATTATGCATTCAGAATATCTGTTGGTTGCTAGTGCTGCTGGGTCTGTTTGGTGAGAGTGTTGCTTGTCGGATTTAGAGGCAAGGTTGGTCTGAGTGTTTATGGCAACCTAGGACTGTTACAAGCTTTTTGATAAACTTTACAATGGTGCTACAGTAACAGTACACAGATCAGGCAAATATGTAGATCAGGTTTTAGCCTATATACTGTGCGCATACGGCAACTTTTGTGTTACTTGTGGTAACACTAAAGTCTAACGCAACCGCTGTTTGTGCCTGTGTGTGTTTGAGAGTCACCACTTTATACGGTCTAACTTTTGAATTTAACAGAGCCACTTGCATCCCCAGAGGACAACCCCTACCATTCATGAAGAACACCTCCATAATGCGTGCTGGTGTCAAGTACGAAATTTCACCAGAGGCAGCAGTGAATTTATTTTTTAATCAATAACTAGGCGTTCATGTCTGAGGCACATAACTCCTCCTAATGTCCCAAGAAATGACCTCAGAAAACCATTGGCTCTCCAGCGATGTAACTGCACATTAAAGACCTAATTTTCCACAATATGTCTTTTGTAGCACTGTTTGTGTGTTATTCCATCTATTGTGTGAGGAGACATGACATTTTTCAGGTCAGATTATGGAAATGTAGGTTAGATGTGCTAATTTATTGGTAAAGTAAAGGTCAGTTCTGAATGTGTTCAATCTAGGCAATTGCTTTTATCAGCAGCCCCTGATTAATGCACTTAATTCCATGTAATAGTGAATTTATAGAAAGGATTATTGGTTGCACTATAATTCCATTTAATTAATGGGATTTTATAAATTTTGGGCAGCATCCACTTTAAGAAGACTATATATATATATATATATATATATATATATATATATATATATATATATATATATGTGTGTGTTATGGTAGATATTGACTTCATAGGAAGTGTTACAGTTTGAATCCACCGTCTTTTCCTTAGACAATAGAACAATGGATTTTCAATGACTGCTGTAAGGACAGAAAAAAAATCCATGAAGCTTTGCCCTTCAATTACAGGAAGAGTGAATGTTCTGGGTATTTGTATTAAACAAGCAAAGGTTTTCCTAAACCCTAGACCTACAATCAATGTATTTTTTTTAAGACCTACATTTCTCACTAATTAAGTCTAGTATAAAAGTCCTATGAAGGCATTAATGTCATTGGATTTCATAAAATTCTATTAGACAAATAACTATTAAAATGTTGTCCTTCTTCTTAATTGGATTTATTGGTTACAGGAAGCTTTATCAAAAATGAAATCAAGAACAGTTTTGGCAGGTAATTTCAGGCTATTGAGGAATAATTTAAGCACTACACCCAACACCCAAAGCTACAGAAGTCCTCTTTGCTGAACTGGCTTGTTTACTTTTAGCTGCGTATGCCTAAATATCTGTATGGGGATTTGAATTGTTTTATTATTTCTGAGGTTTATGTTTTAGCCCTCAGGCTTGGTTCCTTCTGTGGCACATCTGTGGCTGAACTTGGCAGATCTCATGTTCCCTTGTTTCTCGTGTGACTTGTATGACTCCGGGGTTACTTTACCGCATCACTCACTTTCTGAGGAGTTACACACAAACAATTAATCATACTACGTATTGCTTTTTTTTTTCTGCTCTCCTTGCCATGGCTTGCAGCATGACTGGTACCAATGGAAAGTCTCATTGCAACTCTCTGTTTTAGCTTGCAAACTTTTAGCTTGCTAATATGATAAAAAAAAAATTAAAAACCAAGGCAATGCAAGACCGGGAAGGTCTTTTGGAGGTGCACAAGAGTATTGGAGAAGTGAATGACTGCTATTTACATTGTGGCTTAGTTTTGGCAAAAGGCTGTGCAATGATACAAATTTATACATGATATTGCAAATTCATAGGTGAAGTAATTTAGGCTACTAATTGTATGTCGCTTTTGATAAAAGCGTCTGCTAAATGCTTAAATGTAATGATATCACCGTCCATTCTTGACAAAACCCTGACATGAAATTACTGGACACATGGCTTGAACTAGTGTCTAACACCGCTATTCTCTAGCTTCATTTGTCAGGGAGCAAAATATATTTCAACAATCCGAACTGAACACAGATCCTCTGATCTTTGTGGGCAGCAACAGATTTCCCCTTAGCCCAAATGAATATGCATTCTGAGTCAGACTACCTCTGAAGAGGTAGTGCAGGCAGACAAAGCTGGGACCTGACTTGCCTCAGGCTATATCCACAGTCACATTACCACGGATACATTTGGAAAACACCCTTTACGGCCACCGCCCGTTCTACCGTTTTCACAGCGTTTTCAAAAGATCCACGTCCACACACAAACGGCCAACACGAGGAAAAACGCCTACATCTATGAACTGCGCATGCTCAGGTTGCTAAACATATGACCTTGTGCAGTTCCTGAAATTTCCGCTTTTGTTGTTTATGGAACACACCTCTGCTCCGCCTAAGGCCGGTGTTGCACCTTAATCTGTAACCACCAAAATGTGACGGCAATGGTGGTGGATCATATTAAACAACACCCTAGCCATATTATGTGTCTGTAAAATGCTAAGCTAATTAAATGTATTTATAAAGCACATTTAATAACAAGGGGAATCAATCTTCTTGTTACAAGCCCCTCTGTGATTGCTAAAACTATGGTTATGTTTTTGTCATCATCGATTCGTTCGACGTCATCAGTGACATAAAAAACACCTACGTGTGCCATTTGAGTGCTGTTTATTCACTCGTATGCTAAACGGATGTTTACAGAAGTTTACTTTCCAGCAGTCAGTACAAAGCCTTGTACAAAGTCAGTGATTCAGCCTGATTCAGCCGATGTGTGAAAAGAGCAGGTCATTGTCCGGAGAATTTGCGAGCGAGTGGGCGTGTTGATGATAATTTCATGCAATTGGCACAAAACCGGAAGAATACAAACATTCAATGGTAATTTACACTTAGACGCCAATGAAAATGTCCAACTGAAAAGACTGTCAATAAGGGCCAGTGCCGAAATCGTCAGATAAATTCAAGGAACATTTTTTCATTTTTTTTTTTGGCGCCATGTCCTACCTCCTGCACTCTCTACCATAGACTGTATAAATAAATGGAAAAAACCCTGTGACGTCACCCATAGAGTTTCTGAAGAAAGGGTTTGAAGCCAAGTGTGCTGGCTCGGGTCGTCGCCATCTTGGCAGTATCAGACTCCCGCCTAACTCTCGGCTATGTATAATGAATGGATAAATTTTTTTAAAATGTAACCTTTATTTAACCAGGTAGGCCATTGAGAACAGGTTCTCATTTGCAACGTCGACCTGGCCAAGAAAAGCGTAGGCGTGCAGGACAACATACAGTTTCACATTCAATACAATACAATATAATTCAAAATACAAAAGGCTACATAAAGTGCAGATCTATGTAAATGCTGAAATGTAGAAGAGTCGATAAACGGCAAATTGTGGTCTGGTTAGTGATATAGGTCAGTAATATAATTAGTTGTATAAAAATTCACCCCCCGTACAGTTGTCATGAACTGGGAAACTAGCTATAGAGACCAAAACCGTTTTTTGTACCAGGCAATAAACATGTTTATTTCTGCTGTAAAGTTGGATATTTTAACATGGGGGATTGAGTCGCTTTTGGAGCCAGCCTCAAGTGGCCATTCGAGGAACTGCAAGTTTTGGCACTTCCTTATTGGCTTCATTTCCAAGACTCGAATGTTGCCTATTGCTCTCTACCCACACACCACCCCTCGCCTAAATTAAATGGATTATTTCCCGAGAACGTTGCATTGCGTGAGCATTGTGTTATATTTAAATTACATGGAAATGTAATCTGTTACTGTGTTTTGAGCCTGGTTAACCTGGTTAGTGTCTTAATAGGCAATTAATGTTGCTGGGCTAGCAATGTTGCTAACCTAATGGTTGCAAGAGATACCATTATAGTTGTTGTTTTAAAATCTTAAATAGCTTAGCTAATATATAAGTTCAACATTCTTTATTCTTTATTTATGAACCGTATTTCATGCACTGATTGTTACTATAGGGTTAACAGGTTCATAGGTACATGAACCTGTGAACTCTATAGTAACAATCAGTGCATTAAATATGTTCAACTCACACTGATGGCTCCTTGCTCTCTTAATAGGAGAACTGAAGTGGTCTATAATAGTCTTCTAGCCAGCAATCATTCAGGGTCAAAACCCAACACACGCTGTGACACACACAATGTCACTTCATTGTAATGACAAAAAAGCATTATCTGGGGGGCTTTTATGAATACCTTTTTTTATTTTTGTTTTTATAAAGCCACTGTTATGTTTTTTAATGCTTTATGAAAACCTGTTCAAACCTGAAAACACTGCACGTTGTATTTCATGCATTATATTCATAAATAAATCTTTAAAAAAATATATTTTTATGTATATGTATTTGTTTAAAACAAGCCAACTAATCGATTAATCAAAATAATAAATGGCAGGCTAAACGAATATCAAAATAATAGTTAGTTGCAGCCCTATCCTAGATTATTTTCTTGATTCCCTTTTTTAAATTCGGTTCCATCCTTGATTATCCTAAATTTCCTTTTCACATTTCAAAGCCTTTCTGGTAATTAATTTGATAGTAGCTGCTTTATTGCATCATGAAAAAAATCATGCCAAAAATGTACTCAGAGTTGACCTTTTGCAGCCAATGAGAGAGCAGAACACAAGTACTAATGAAGCAAATCTGAATTAAATAGAGTAAACGATAGTTTATAGCAGCAATAATCACAACCTCTTTGTTTTTGATTTGACAATGTACAACTACAATTAATGTTGCTAAAAATATGTCAATTCAAAAAAATTATACAATTCCGTTGGGTTCCCTGTTAAGTGTGTCTAAGTAGTAATAATCAGCCTAAATAGCTTGTTGCTAGGCTAAACTATTTAAGTAAGCTAGAATTAACAAACACATTTGCTTTTCAGCATACAGCCGATGATACAGCTGTATTACAAACATTATAAAGTGAGAGAGTGTATTTTATACAAATTTATTATGGACATGGTGTGTTGTACACCATAGGAACTAAATTTGGGTGACAGTGGCAATCAAATTGTTTACTAGAGCACACAATTGTTTACAAGAGCACATGCTTCGGTTCAAGGAAACTTAGAATAGGGTTTTTTTTTTTGTGCCTGTCTTGTGGCTTGTCTTGTGGCTTGTCTTGTTGTGTAAGCTTCCTGTTATGGGAAGGTGCTAGTGGGTGTGTTGATGACTCAGGTGTCCTCAAGGTAATGGAGAAGGAAAATGTATTTTCCATTCTATATCTAGATATGGTGTTTTGTGATGCTATTTTATACTACACATACATACTGCATGTTTTTGTTTTAAATGATTATTTATTACCCATCATGCCTGATCATCTAGCAAGACATACATTTTAAGCCGTCCCTTCATTTATTTTTTAATTAGCACTGCTTCACCTACCTAATTTGAATTCATCTGCTAGTTTGTCTGGAAATGGGTTATTTATGTGTTGGAGTCAACCGAGGCTCTCCCTTTTCCTCAGGCTTGGCGCTCTGTTGTCTTCTTTGCTCTATCTGAGATGCTGTGGCTTTAATCCTATGCCCAGAGGGGACGTCTGACACGGATGAGTGTAAACTGTTGACATGGTGCTGTCTCCTCTGCTCTCAGATCAAAGGCAGAGAAGCCCCCCATTCCCTCAACCCGCCTTCAACTAGACTACCAGTCCCGGACACATAAACTCCTAGTTTATATCTATCATGGGGACTTCATTCATCCTAATGTTTACCTTAGTGAATTAATGCAGTTTAAAGGAATGAAGCAGCCATTTAGGGTTGTAATCATGTGGCCTTTGTGACTTGGCTGCAAAGTAATTAATTTCATTTGAAAGACATATTGTAAGTGGTAATTAATGTTGTGATACTTGCCATTTGTGGTGATTGGCATTTTAAGTACAAGGAAAGACTTGACTTGATGCAGTGCTTAGGCTAATTAACCCCTCATAATGATGCAACTATTAGCAAGAGTGCAGCTAGTCATAGGCTGCTGTGTGTGTGTGTGTGTGTGTGTGTGTGTGTGTACAAGCAAAGCACACTCGCTTTATAAATCATGAGTCCTGTACTTCTTGATTCGTGTCCGGACTTGCCCTTGTGGTTGAAAGCGTTCGTCTGACAAAAACAGTGTTGTTCTAGTTTGAAACTCACCCTTTCATATTTGGGTGCTTCTCACATTCCTCTCTACTCCTCCACCTACAAAGCCCATAGGGCCCCACCGTTCCCTACCCCACCCCCTACAGCCTATGTTTCATGCATAAACAGTGAGCCGGGTCTGAAATGTGTGGCTCTGGGTCATTTAAAGAGTACATCTTCCCTTAGCGTTATCCTCACAAAATACTAGAAATTCTGCATAGCAAGTTGTGCCTTCATATTAATGCATATTTATGTATTGCAGGTAGCTAAAAGTCAGTTGTGGAAAACATATTAGTGTTACTACATTTTGAAGAACATTTGCAGGTCATTATATTAATTTGGTGGCTAATGATTACTTGTTATGTTAATAAAATTAATAAAACATTTATAAAAATCCACTGGGCAGGCTTCAGTGGGAGATTTGTCAGCTGAGCCGAGGGAATAATTTCACATACCATAGATGTTGCTTTTTTTGTCGTGCTTGGTGACTCACTCATAGAAAGACATGTTTTGATTATGATGAGCACTCTTCAAAGCTTGAAGGGCTGGTGTGTATGCATTGGCCTGGGAAATATGAGTTAAAGTGGTAGTGTTTAAGTAATCTAGTATCAGTATGCGATTTAATAATTCTTTTAAACCTCCTGTTTTGAGGGTATTCTGTGTTGTGTAATCATGCGTAATACCTGATCATAATAATAATAATAATAATTAATCATCTTCGACCAATCCAATCCCTGTTAAATCGCTAATTAAGAACAGCTTTCAGATGGTGTACTGTCATTTGGTAAAACTGAAAGCATGTGGTTGGACAAAGCATGCACACACACTCTGCCATTAGGTCCCGGTTGTTATGTGTGATATGGGGACCAATCTTTGCATAGTTTTTCTTTTAATAATACACACTACTGCACGCAATAATGTAAATACATCTGCTTCATCCATTTGTGTTTCCCATAACCCCACATTTCTGCCTCAGCTCACTGTTTGTGTTTGAATCACAACTGTCCGCTTCAGTGCACATGGCTGTAGGTGTAGTAGTAGTAGAGAGCATTAGGAGGGGGAGGAGGTATAGCCATTCGGCAATCAGGTATGGGAGTAGCCTTGTTAGCCTTGATTCAGTAGTTTTCGCAGTTTTTTTTATAAAGGGCGTATTCTTTTGTGCGACCACCTTTTAGTCCAACATGTCTGCAATGCTCTGGATGACAAGGACAAGCCACACAAAGGGAGATTATATACTAATACAAATATTTTCAAAAACCGTGATCAGGTGATAGACCAGGGTTAAACGAACACTACTTGGCGGGGGGGTTCAAACCAAAATAACTTTTTTGTAATGCTGGTTTCTACAAAGGGTAATCCCTTCAAACAAGGGATTTTATGACCATTCTGCTTGGGTATTATGCATATTTATCTAAAAACCCTACACGCAGGACATAGGATTGCATAATAATACAAGATCCTACAAGCTCTTATACTGGTTCTTATACTCGGTCCTTTTATAGAAAACAACCTTGGGAATTATTTTGCAAGTCCTATGCTAATCACATAAACGATGTTTGTTATTCTGGGGACTACCTCCCTGTACATTTCACGACCGTGTGTTCAGTGCTGTTGGAATTTGATTGATGGTGACAATAAGGGAGTTGGAAGTATCACAGAGCCGGTACAAGAGGTTCCTTCTGTTCTCTTCAGGCCCCCCGACGGTAATGATCATTACTTCCCATTAAGTCATTGTGTCAAACGATGGCACCTGGACTGGAGAGTTGGAGTCTCGGTCGGGGACAAGCCACTGTATTGATTGTTACTGGTTTGATTTGATCTGTAAAGCTAGCTATTTACTAAATGGTGAAGCAGAGTAAAGTTACCAGGAGGTTAGCGTGCTCAGAAGTTCATCCTTGACAAAGCGTAGTTAAATACCTGTCCCTCTGCTGCGGAGAGTAGCGCTACTTTCACTTAAATGGAAAAATGTACCATCACGATAATCGTCATGGCATTACATTCAATTTTGATATTAAAATCATATCTCATTACTTGAGATATCTTGTCTTTAATTTGGACTACAAAATTACAATGAATAAACTTTTACAATGATTAAACTATTGCTCCGCCCTACTTTATTGCACGATTTAAGGGAGACCTGATGTATATTTACATGTTTCTATCCATGTCTCTTAGTAAACTTTATAAGCTTTTAAATTATATAAAAGTACGCTTTCAATATATACCATGCATCTTTTTTCCTTAATATCTCGTGTATATTTAAAATTCCATTTTACATTTTATAAATATAAATAAAATAAAAACTTTTTTCACATTACACATCACATTTTACACATTTTTCATTATAATTTAATAAGTTAATCTTCACATACTCTAGTATTTAATTTTTTTTTGGTTCAAGGACTGATGAATTGTAAAAAATTAATTATTTCAGAAGAATCCTGTCTCCATTGGAAGTAGTATTCCAAATGTACACATTTCATGTGGCCTATATTTACAAAAATTCTTTATCTCACACAGTTGCGTCAGGTGGCCAGCCTTCCTACAGGGGAATGTGGGGTCATGAGAGCCCAGGTATAGTGCGGCAGAGGAGGGCAGCAGATGATTCCTACTGGGCCTATTCAGGTGAGTCTTCATTTATTACTTGGCTACTACTCCTTTTGTTGTTGAATTTCCTCACCACTTTCTATGACTTATTCACCCATGTTCTCTTTTTGTTGTCTTTCATGTGTTACTGCCCTGACCTAGCTATTCCCATCTCCTTGCACTTCACTGCTTCACCTTTTCTTGTTCACTTTCATCCAGTAGCTGTTCCCTTTTGCTTTTCTGTCTTTATATATCTATGTGGCCATATGTTCTTTAAAAAACATGGAATATCCACGTAAATGCATGTTTATGCTCCATGATAATCACAATGAAAAATGAGACACACAAGTGTTTATTTTATATCCTAGCTTTTATAGCTAAGCGAGAAATATTCCAAAAGCAATATACAGTAAATTGGTTCTATGGAAAGGTCCTCTCTTTGGTATTTTAATCAGCAATCTAGCATATGGAGTTGAATCAGTGTGTGTGTGTTTTGTCTGAGATCTTTGGTCTTGGTACATGCAACACACTTGTTTGAGACCGTTTTAGGCCTATGGGGTCATTTTGTTCGGCACAGTCTTTGCTGTGGATTTGAAGATATGCTGTTGTGTTCTGTTTTATTAATTTATTCTCTATCAGATATTGGAATGGTTAAATGTGTAGCCAGAGAGGTTGAAAGGCTTTGACATGATACATTATTGTAGTCCTCCATTTAAACAGATCCTTTCTTGCATGACTAGGGGCATTGTGTCGATTTCATTTCATTTCATAGGTTTCATGGACTAAAAACAAATAACTAAATGATTTAAATGATTCACTTGGTGAGCTTATACTTAAGCATTATTAGCTCTCAACTGTGTTTACTTTGTCCCTTTGAACCTAGTGTTCATACTAGGAAAACATTTAGCATTCATTCCAAGACAACCAACATAAATTGGAAAAATTGTGTTTGTGACCGAACAAAAGACATGATTATTCCTTTTTTTATCTACAAGATATTATTCACACTTGTTATAGCATTATTAAACACACTTCAAATATGTAAACATGCTCATAATGTTAAATAGTATGTAATATACACATTCCTGAAGTATGTGTGTATGGATGTATAGATAGATGGAACATGTATAATTTAACGTCAGTGCATCTCCTAAAATAGTAATTTGAGATATTTCAATTTAAAATGTACTCTCTTCATTGTGCATCTTGAGCCATGTTTAAAAATAATAGCTAACCTTAAGTCTTAGGTGGCTGTAACTAAGTATTTATATTAATATCCTGCATGTCTTTGTTCAATATATTTTTACCACAAATCTAAAATTATGCATAGTTCTTTAAACATTCTGGTCTCTTTCAATTTTCAGCCAGTGCTTGGTTGAATATAGATATATGCATTGTTTTTCTAATGGCAACGTAGCTGGCTCGCTGTACTGTGGAAAAGTAGAAACGCAGAGGCAATACAGAAATGTCCATTGGTTTACAGAGGTAATTAGTATCTAAGCCTGTGAATGGTGGACAGACAAGCGTGCCTCAGCAGCTAAATGGTTTTTAAGGACACTTGCTTTTTACAAGGCAGTGAATGGAAAAGGATAAAATTGGGGAGGGCTACTGCCGGGAGTATTCAGTGTAGTACTTTCTTCAGTTGTATGAGCTAGCTGCATAGGTATACACAGAGCTGCACACCACAAATGCTTTTCATACTGCTTTAAATACTACTTTCTATGGTGGGGTGCCAACTGGTTTCTCTGACAAAGCTGTTTCTTCTCTGCAACGCACTCTGTAAAGCAGAACAGCAGCATTCTAATGAAACTGGAGGCATGGTAATTTATTTTGAATTTGTGGTGTAACACTGTTATATGCTATTCCCAGATCCAGATTTCAGCCACATTGTGATACGTTTGTTTTCAATTTACTTGCGTATATCTTTACTAATGCACAAGTCAAATTGCATTGAAAAAAAAAAATACGATTTTATGAGAGCTGCACCGTGGGAGCTTCATATACTGTACCGTGTGCTTCAATTAGAGAGCTCAAAGCAAGTTGCCCTGAAACCCACACCCAAGAATTTGATTAAGTTATTTAAGGCGTCTGTATGCGTCGAGGCATTTTTCATAAAAGTGATGATATCTCGCTCACCACCAAGACTCCCAGAGGAATAGGGCTATGCATGCATTTTTATCCTCTACTTTTAATCTTTATCTTTCCCCGTTCACTCTTTCCTTATTTACTGTTTTCGAAGTGCCTTTATTAATTTCTCAACAACTGCAGACAGAATGCTTCTTTATATCATACAGGTTATTGATTGTGTTCAACATTGATGTGTAGTCTAATACCATCAAATTTGGAATAGTCTACTTGCAATGGTGTTCCTGCAGTAGTCTGTTAGGGGAAATTGCTAGAATAGGTGGATTTATTTAGTGTTTCATCTAGACATGACCTAGACTTTTCCATTTGAGACATGAAAACATGTTCCTGAAATATGACGAATGCAATTTCTAATGTAAAGCAAACCGAAATTATTTATGTCCCACTTTCCGACCGTTGTTGACTTAAACTGCTACTGAACTTTTGGTTAACCATCAACTCTTGTACCCTTCTCTACCCTTCCCCCCACAGCCGCACACCTTTTGCTGGACAGTTGTTTCAGAATATCAACACTGTGCGTAGTGTACCTTTAAACATTTGGAAAGCACAGTGAAGTGATTTCCAGAATGATTGGACCAGTTTAGGTGGGGGTTATCGTTCTGATGATTCTTACACAGTACATATCCCACCTTTTAAAGACTCATCTCAAACAATGAGACCACTTTTAACCGGATTTGTGTATACAATTACAATTAGGTCATTTTGCAGACGCTTTTATCCAAAGCGACTTACAATTACATGGTGCAATTACATGGAGCAGGTAGGGGTTAGGCATCATGCTCAAGGATGCTTACAGGTAGGCTAACTCTGGGGCTCGAACACACAACCTTCTGGCTGGGAGTCCAACACAGAGGCCACTAGACTATCCTGCCCCCTGTATAATGTATTCTGTCTCTGTATTTGTGTCTGCTACTTGTTTTTTGTTTGTTGTTACCTGCCTAGGGACTACGGATGTAAATTGGCATTCGTTCTAATTCTGGCATCTTTACATTTTGTATTTTAAACTGATGTTTATTAATGTGCTCTGTCCCTTTCAAATAAACAAAAAAACACAGTAGCTTTTAATTGGCTTGTTGCTTGTGAAAGCAAATCACATTTTTGCCACACTCTATTAACAGTAGTCGGTAAATAGCCGTAGAATGTTGTCATGGTAGCCCGCTGTTCCTGCGAGTAATCAGTCGAGGAGATGGTTTCTCCCACTAGATTGCCATGTAGAAGAGAGACAGATTTACAGCAGAGCTCTTCAACTGTAGTGCCATACAGAGATACTTAAAAAGAGTGAAGTAAGAGCACTGGCTCACAACATTACACTTGGGAGACCCATATGAAGAAGTAATAAAATAATTAAAAGCCTCTGCGAGATTGATATCTCGTAAGAGGATACAGTTTGAGTCCTACATAGCATTTGGTAAGTAGTTTGCATGATAAATCCAGTCTGTGTCAGTGTAGCTTTTCATTTCTTCAAGATAAAATTGTTGCTGTTTGATGGTGGAATAGTGCTCCTTTACCTGACCTTGGCATACGTACAAGTGGAAGTGTTGACTATTGTTTTAAATTCAAGCTCTTGGTTTTCAGGAAATTGCAGATCTCATAGAGCCTGTGGAATTAAAATGCAGGTATTAGCTCGATTAAAACTAATGTTGAGATGTTTCTGCCTGCCAGCGTCACTGCATTCCACACAAGTTGGAATTTTGGCTGAAATGCTAAAAAAAGGTTTACTGAAAATTCCACTGTAGTTTCAGAAATTCGGTCCTGGTATCCTGCCATTGGGCTGTGCATAAGCATTCCTAATGGATCTACCTTTCTCTTAATAGTTTCAGGAAGGAGTGTGTTTTGAAGATTGGTTCTAAATGGTACTGTTCTAAATGGTACAGCACGCCGTGCTTGTTAATGGTTGACAGGATTGTGACAGTATTTTTTCTTATGGAACCAGTCCTATCTGTTTACCTCATATGTGTCTCACTTATCTATCTCTGTACTCTTCTTTACTTTTCATGGCAGTAACATAGTTAAACTTTATTACTATGGACTGACTCTTTAAGAGACCCTATTTACTGTACAGCCAGTATTAAATCCACTCTCTGTATAAAAAAAATCCAATCTCAACTGTTGCATTGACATCTTCTTTTTATAGGCAATGTTTTCATACTATCTTCATTATGTCTGCAATGTGATCAGATCTCATTTCTCTGCGTGATATTCCTATTGGGAAAGTATGCAGCTTGTTGCAAGTTCCTCTGTCAGCAAAATAAACGCGGCAGGTGCAGGGCCATAAATTGTTGCTATGTTACAACTTCCACTCTTTATTTGTTGAGGACGGGGGAGGAGGTTGTTTTAGTTTTTAACAGAAACAACGTTTTATAGCCGCAGTGTTGGCAAGCATGGGATTTATTTTGGATTAGGAAAGGGAGAGATTGCTGGTTTGTGCTATAGTGTTATACTGAATCTAAGCGGATGGTGATCGACTCCTAATTTACTCCATCCGTGCTCTGCCATCTGCTTGGAAATGTTTTCATAAATCGCTTTGTCTCTAACAACTGTCTAATTTCAGCGCTGTTGCCCCGCGCTGCCTAGCGAAAAATCTGATGTTTCTACATCGTGGGCGAACATGTGAACAACCAATTTGAGGCATGTCCCTTTAACGCGCACTGTAAACGTCAGCTTGTATGTGAGTCAGTGCTACATCAGGTTTAGGACAAGCATTGTAAATATAGGGATAGGCAAAATAGGGATTCTGCATTCCGTTTTTCTTGCTGATCCAGCTAAACCAACAACTAGGATTCTCTGTTTTATCTACTTTATAGAGCCTTTGCATTTTACTACACCAGTCTTCCATTCTCCAGGCCTGTAGGCCTGTTCCTTTGTGGGTAATTTGGGAATTTTTTCTCCTTTCCAGAGAGCAGGAAGACATATTTATCTGTTTCAGACACCGTGCATTTATAGTCATAGTCTTATCCCCCGTGATGATAGGAGCTTAACAAAACATCGTCAATATCCCTCCTGTCTTGCTCATGTGGTTTATCAACCTGCTGTCGTACCTGTGCTAATTTTCGGAGAAAATGAGAGGTGCAGTAACACTAATTATTAAAAATGAATTTCACTGGGCCACAGGCTGAGTCATTATTCATCTTGGTTATTACTGGCAGTTCAGATCAGCTTTCGTGTGCCAGGATTGGCCCATTTGTCTCTGTCAGGGGTGGGCCCCTGACAGATGTGCCAATATGACGGCCTGGGTTCTGTGCTTGAGGAGAGGCCTGTTAATTCTCTGTGATGTATCACACTGGCAGCAACCAATTTGAGCAGAATTGAGCTCCAAATCATCTCACTTCCCACTGCCTGCGACAGTCTGTCTCCACACTGAGGTAAATATATTAAGGATGTAAATAAATTAGGGCTTTGTGAGCTTCAAGCTAATATTGTATCAGCAACTTTTTTTTCTATTGATGGCATGTCCAGCTGATACTATTCTGGGCCCTGATACTATTCTGGCCGTTATGCCAACATGCATAATGCCAAGAATCAGTGATCATCAGCACAAAGTGAAATATCTTTCTGGTTGAAAAGCCAAACAACATTCTTATTTTCTATTTAGACCAGATTAAGTCATCCGCCAGGCAGATTTGTCGTTTGGACCTAATTAATTTGATTTCCCGTTGGTGATGGCGTCTTTGTGGCAGGGTATTGGGCCCGTTGGTGGCTCGGAACCCCTCTAATGGATCTGGACATGCTTGCCTGCTGGGATTGCAATATTGAGGAAGTGTGATATTGCCAGCCCACAGGTTTCCTCTCTAATGTGGTTATGCTGATGAGCTTGAATGAGCTAGATAGCTGCTCAGCAGATTTTTAAACTCATAATGATGATGACTTACTTTGTAATGAGTGCGTATCCTCCCAGAGGTGATGGCAGATCTGTAGGAGGCAGATGGAATATCATTTGTTACACTGTTATGGTTATCAAGTACAAATATTTGGTACAATGGAAATATATGGAGATGCAATGCACTGCATTTTAGGATCCGATGTGGTGGGGTTTACATATTGTGTCATTAGAATGACATACAGTAGGGCTTGGATATGGGAAAAAATACCATAGGTAATTTTTTTGATTCTATCGATACACATCACAATAAAGTATCTGCTTATGAAATTCAAATCCCATATTAATTAATCCAAATGTTCACAATATGAGGTTACATTAAATTGTTGGTATTTAAATAATTTAAACTACAAAATGTATATGACATGCATGTATAACAACAATATCATGACAATATCTGAAAATATCAATATGTTTTATCATGAACAATACCACTGATAGATGCACAATAATGCTGCAATATTGCCCAGCCCTAAAGAGTAGGCCTAGTCGTGACTTACATGAATTACAATCCATCGAATAGTTACAAAAAAAGTGTTCCCAGAAAACCCAATGGCTAGGAAACACTTTATAGTGGTGTTTTGTGCTGCAGTCCTTTTAGATCACTGATCTCCCATGGCTCATAGATTGTTATTTTACGCTGTTATTTCTGGCTAAGTGAATTACAACACTAACTATTGATTTCTGTCTGGATTCTAAATTATAAGGACACTTACTGCGTAAACGTGAGACCGTTGTTGCCCCTGCTTAGCTTGCAGAATAACTGCAACAGTGGAGAATAACTGTGTGTGTGTGTTTGTAGGGGTGCTGTTGCTTTTTTGGTGTTTGTTTTTGGAGTAATGTTTCCTGTTGGGAAGGGGTATGCTATTAGAATTTCAAAAGGATGACTGATGCAGGTGCGTGTCATCAAAATAGATGGCATATAATTTTTCTGATTCTGTACTCCTAGACCTCAGATAAACTGAAGTCAATTTAAAAATATACAGGGTTGTGTGAATGTAGTCTCATGCAATGCTTAATAAAGTAAATTGTAAATAACCTGAAACATTATTCCTCTACCAGCTTGAGAGAACATTTTTCATTGAGGGTGATATTTTCTTGGCTGATTCAGCTTGATGTTGAAATAGGAGAAAATACAAGGAGCATCATTTAGGCTTGGCACCACTTTATCTTGTATATTTTGTCTTTGAGGTGGAAGTTGCACCTACACAGTGCACACACGGGATAATATAGTGTTACATTATGTAACTTGGAAGATAGGTATTAGAAACTCTTCCAATGAAGAGATCGCATGAAACATGAAAAACCAAGAATGCAAACAAATGTCTGGTCGTGTTCAGGTCCAAGAGTACGCAGGTTTTAATTCCAACCAACCATACGAGTCCCTGCTCTCTAATAGGTGTAATTGATGTGATTGGTTTGACTTAAGCAGCAATGGCCGAATGCTTGGACACCTACACATGCATTAATCATAAACGTCAATTTTTCACTTCATATTTCCTGCTCACCTTAAAGCTGAACATAAAATTGGAATTGTGAAGAAAACACTACTTGGTAAAGCGGTAGTGTGTCATTTCTGGCTACAAGGGATTGTGATCAGCAATAAAAACCTGTGCGTGCATGTTCAATCGTGTATCTTCAATGTGCATCATAGGGGTGCAGCCGAAGTTCACTTCAACAGACGGGTTTAATGGATATTGGAGGCAAAAACTATTTTGCTCAGGAATTATGCATAGATTAGCATGCATAATTCCTAGGGCATTTCCAAAAATAAGAATCAAACAACCCAAAACGGAAGGTTTTAAATAGTTTATCTCATAATACTAGATTTTACACACTGTGCCTTTAATTTAACTGAATTTATCGCTCTTTTTAAAACATCTACTGTTCCATTGTGTTCTCCACAGGATAGATTAAAGCTAGATTTACAAGCCATACTCATTTCATCTCATCTCAATATTTATCAAGGGATGTTGTCATGGTGTCCTGTAATTTTTGGCCTCTTTAGTTTTAAGGCTAAAAAAACAATTTTTCCATGTCTGCTCTATTTTTCATTCATGCTCCAACTTGCTTATTTTAAAAGTTGAGACACGCACTTGCAACACTTATTTGGCACATGGCACCTTCCATCAGTGTCCACCCATTTAATGGTCCACTAAGCAATGTTTTAGACTGAAAAAAATTAATGTGTCAACTTAAATATATTAAAGGTCATGTACATTCACGTTAGATGGAGATTCCAATGGTTTCATAGTAAGCCGTTTTTATTCTGCATAGTGTGTGGCCCCCTGCAATGGAGGGCACCAAGTTTACTGATAAGGTTAGCATCGCAGTTAGCAGATTAGCAGATTAGCATTAGCAAATATATTTTGGCCCAATATGGTGGGTTGGGCAAGCCCAAGGATTTGGGGAAGGTCTGAGGGTTTGTGTTGAGATTCAGCCTCACTTACTCTCTATGGCTCAATGTTCAGAAACCATGTGAATAATTAAACAGTAAACTAAAGAGTTTATCTCTCTAAGGATTGAGACTACGTCTTTGTCTAAATAGTTCATGGCTATTGGGGTACATTAAAATGGGCTGTTTGGGTCAGGGCAATCTGAAAAGTAAAATGTAGGCCTAAAGAATATATGGGTGGATTTTTATCTTTCCAATAGAGCTTTGTTAATTTAATATATTTGTGTTACTACAGTCACTACTAGACATGCTGCAAAGTAACATTCTTATTAACATTATAAATCTTACTATTTTTAATGGCACTATTCAGGAGAGACTTTAACACCAGCACTTCCCAAGTGTAAAATGTACTTTGGTCCTACTGAGCCGATGTAATATTTCTTCAAGTAACATTGTCTGTGGAATTACTGTTTTGACAGGGATCTGTCACTTCAAGCTGTTGCCTGTGGCTGATGGTCTGTTTACTGGTTACCCCCTGTGAAGAGGTCAACCTTACCATATGACAGTCTTGTAGGTGATGTGACAGTTTGGCACGCAAGAAGCATTTGTTTGTCCAGAAAACCGTTTACCCTGGGAGATAAAGTTGTATTATGCTTGGTCTGGGTTATTGCACATACATCTGACTCATCTGCGTCATCGTACAGTTGAGCGAGAGTCCCGGGGTGGCTAAGGCCTTGAGACAGGCAACCATCGCTGCTTTCTCTGTCCCCACCTATTTGATGGGAAGGGGCTGAATGTTGCAAGATGATATCTTCAGTTCTCTTTTCTCTGCAGCCCTTTTTTATCTGTGATGTGCCAATATATTAGTTTGTTTCAAGGAACAAATAACATCAACACTTTCTGTTCTTCTTCCCTAAATATTGTGGTAATCCTAACCTGCCACAGTGTCATCAACACTGTACTGTAAGGGATCTCCGATTTAATTAACTGACGATTTACTGGCTAATTATTTCTATAATACTGGCTGACATAAATCTGTACGTCCATCACACCAACCAGCTGGATATCTGTGAAAACTGAGGGTAGCAGCTAAGTTTCCGAATCTTTATGATTCAGTTGCCCTTGCATGGATAGGTGTAGTGTAACATTACTAATGAGTGTTTTATTTCATTCTGGAGAGGAGATCTCTGTTTTGGTTGAGAAAACACTCACTACTTCTGTTTACAATTATCAAGAGGTTTCCATATGCTGGTGGAATAGAAACTTTAACGTGTCTGTTTACGCTGATACACCTCTGTCTTCTCTTTTCCTGCACTCCAAATATTTGCCATTCATCTGTGGGTTCTCGAGATAAATGTAATGTCATGTTACTCTAACTCCAAAATAGATGGGTATTCTATTGATAGCTTTTCAAAGGACTCCTTAGATGCTTTGCCAGAGCTTTGTTCTTTGCAAGGCATAGAGCCATTAGACTAATAAGATTATGATAGGCTTTTAATGCACACTTTACCACCAGTACATTTTAGCCCTAAATGCAAATGTTATGGACCTCCTTTATATACTGTTGGTCTTTATTTAAGACATGATGCACAAATATAAATACAATTCATCTTTTTTTTAAACAATGTTTTCATAACACACTTCCAAGGCCCCCCAGTCTTTATTCAATCATTGATAGCACCTTATCTATTTACAGTGATTTACAATGTCTCTGTGGAAAGTAGCTATTAGTCAAGAGTCCTTTTAATGTGTAATAGTTTTATTTTACTGTCAATTTCCTAATATATATTACTGGCTATTATTTTTTTTTCTATCGCTTAGCTTTTCCCCTTAGGTAACTGGGCGTTGGATGACATTTTAGTGGTAGTTGTTGACAGTAGTTTTTTAGAAAGTGGAAGGCATTAGCTAAAATTATATCATCATTTCACCATAGACACTGCTCCCGAATCCCTCAGAGGCTGCCTGAGACCATGATCTGATTTTAACTGAAAGTTACTCATTTTTTTGAGAAAACCGTCTAAAGGTCAAGACCAGTCCACTGCAAAAAAAAACAACTGTCATCTTGTTGCAAGCTTGGCTTCTTTGGAAAATTTAATTTCTCTAATGCCTTGCAATTTCCAGTTTCTGGTTTGGGTCAACTAAATACACCTGAGACATAATAACCAAAATGTTCTGAAGACTCTCGAAGACCCATGAATTTCTTACCTTTAAAGTGAAGAGATCATTTGCAAACTTGATTAGAAATAGTGTGGTCCTGAAGTGTAATCAGTGTTTGTAAATGATCAAGTAGAGGATTTTGCAGACATTGTAAGCAGATCAGACTACCAAAACTGCTCGCATAGTATGAGATAACATAATAAATCTGTATCTGTTGTAAGAGAGACAGTAAAGTCTATGTTGTTCTTTTTAAAGTGATACTGAACGTCTGTTAAACCCTTGATTCTGTAGTATCTCTAGCTAAATATGAAGTTCTCCCACACATTCACCATGAATTAACCCATCGTTTGTGGTAGGTGGGTGACCAGCAACTCACAGTTGAATGCATATCAAGTCAATGGTGGATGAAAATGCCAATTTGGTTCTGATCCGCAAATTATTATTATTTTTCACTGAATGTCTGCTTGAAGACTTTTTGAAGAAGATTGAGTTAAGGTTTTAACAAAAGTTCTGTAAGTAGGTTGACATGGACCCTGAAACAAGGCAACATTTGAAGGTTAAGAGGTTTCTCAGTCAGTAAGGCTAATGTAGACTCTGAGGGTTTGGACTCTTGGAGAAACTTCCCCATGGTACAGAATGTATTTCTGTCTCTTTCTTTACACAAGGACCCGGAGATTATTTTTGCAGACCAGAGGATGTTGTACATAGGCTGCGGCCAACACCCAAGAAGAAGAAACCACAGTTTCTATGAAAGTCCACAAGATGGATGCAGATAGTATCAAGGGAAAACAATATTTTGGCTGAAGTGTATTTTTGTGGCCAATTAGACTGCAATGGCTGTTTGACGTACCACTTCCTCTACCTGCTTTTATGTGTTGGAGACTGCTGTGTAGAACACAATGACCCCCTGATTAAAGATCTAGCACTGGCTTTGAGACGGCTATGGCGCCACTCTTATCGGATGCCAGCTGACCAGAAGTGTGCGAGACCACCTGATGTCAACAGATCTATGCAGTTACATGTGTTCGTTAGCTAATATATATTGATTGTTAATCTAAAAGAAAAATCACATTTGATGCATATGTTTTTACAGTGCTGTTTTTAATTACTTTTATCACAGACTCTGGGGTTCTACTTTATATTGAAATGAATTAGATGTAAATACATTTATTTAATTAATTAATTAATTAATTCATATTTCAAGTTGTGATTTTTAGGTTAGTTTGGCTATTTATTCTCTAGTCTACATGATTGCCAGCCTGGAGAAAACATACAACTGTTAAAGCAGAGGTGAAGCCCACTCATTTGTACTAAGCACTTCTCTTATCGGACTGTATTGGAAAGGAATGCACCGAACCACAAGTAATACCTTTACATTATAAAAAGACATAGTTCATCCTTCTGTTTGTAAAGCTAAGCTCATGGCAGCAAAGCATCAACCGGGGGCAGGATAGTCTAGTGGTTTGGTTGTTGGACTCCCAGCCAGAAGGTCGTGGGTTCGAGCCCCAGAGTCTGCTTACCTGTAAGCATCCTTGAGCAAGATGTCTAACCCCTATCTGCTCCATGTAATAGAACAATGTAATTGTAAGTCGCTTTGGATAAAAGCGTCTGCTAAATGTAAAAATGTAAATGTAATCAACCATGTAAAGTGCAGTGATCTGTAGACATTGAGTGGAAGTGCAGCCTGTTCCATGTATGTTGGGTGGAGCGAGGGGCATGCGGTCACTCTATTCATTGCGTAATGAAGCGTCTCTGGGATAAAAAAGGATAAAGGATACAAGACATTGCTTTGTAACCTAAAATATGAAAGGACATCAATTCAGCACAGATTGTAGAGAGAAAGTGGCTTAAAAATCTTTGTAAATATATCTATTCATTTCACTGTACATTGTGGTTAGAAAATGCTTATATTAAAATGAGGTAATCCAGGTAAAAATATCCCACTGTTATGTTTTTCTTTACTTTGTTTCACTTTAACGTGAGATTGATTAAAAACGAAGTGTTTTTTCCTTCCATAAATTCTATTAGGTTCCTATCTTGAAAACATACTTTCCGGCCTTTTTCAGCCATGTCTCTTGTTGGTCTTCTACGCTTCAAGCATGTGGACAAATATTCTTTAAATGAGTTGATGTCTTTGTACTGTTTTTCCATATCCCCCAGTCGCTGTCAGATCTTTCTGTATTTGTGGCAATCGCTACAGAATGATTGATCAGTTGTGATGCTCCTGGAGAATTATAATTTTTTTGGGCCAATTGTTTTTTTTTATTCATAATGCAAATGTACAAGGTAGTGTGTGACATATAAGACCCATGTCTTCTGGAGCAATAACACATTAGCACAGTGAAGGTTTCATTTCTATGTGACGGAGGAAGTTGGCATTTGGTTGGGGTTTAGTTGTAGGGAGTGATGGATGAGAACAGATTCTGCTCTGCCTTGCTAATGAAGCTGATTAATGTCTAAGTGAAGTGCCACTCCTGCCCTACCACAGGAAACAGGCAGAGGCCGGAAATCTGGCCCATAATTTAAACTGAAAAGGGAGAATCAATTAACCAAATTTAAATCTTCCTTCACCTGTCGCAAAATCCACATTAACAAACCGACTGTTATATAATAGTGAAACTACATAACAAGCGGAGGTCATGCAGGTGACTCACAGGAACAGGGAATTGTGGGAGTAAAACTGAGACCCGTTCTTGAGTAGTTTTGATGGCACTACATTAGCTCATAATTCTGTGGAGCCGGCTGCTTCAATGTCATCAGAGCTAAATTGCTAACATTTTTTTTTTTTTTCAACGGAAGTAGTTATGCTGTCGGAGCCCTTTCAGTAGCTATCTCCTATCCTAATAAGTACTGTCTGGCTACAGGTGTGTGTGTGTGTGTGTGTTGGGCGGGGGTGGCTTAGCATGGCTCTTGCTGTCTGAAATGCCATTTAATTTGATGTGAAAACAAAAGATTGCTAGTTATTTCCCTTTGGTAGTATTTTGCCAGGGTTTCTATAAGAAATTCACCAGAAAAACAATTTAGTCAGAATCAGTTTCTACAGCACAGCTAGGCAAATATCATCTTTCTTATAAAATTGACATCAGCCTGCCCTTATATGCGGCCCCTCTTGTGCAGACACGTCTACTCGCCCCTTCCCCACCCCTGAACTTTGTGCCAAGTGGACTAAACAGCAGCCAGTGGCTCATTAATATGAATGAATGAATGAATCCAAAACATTGAAAAACATTTAGTTATGTGAGAGATACCCTAGAAAATAATAAATTGCCTTCCAACAGTCTTTGGTGAAATGTCACAGATGTGCATCTTATCAGATAGAAGGTAATTATATAAAATCACCAAAATAAAACCCCACCCCTTTATAATGTTAACGTGCAATGTCATTAGCGTACATTAGAACAGCGGTTTTTTATATGAAAAAGGGAATTGTCAAATGAATACATTTAAGTTCGAAAACTTAGAAAGAAATAACTGACATTGATTGATGGAACATTGATAAAACATGACTAGTCTCTTAGACAGGTGTTAGAGTTATATAACAGTAATGAATGCTGTTATAGAAATAGATAATTGCTGTTCAATTGAATGCACATTTTTTGTATAATTTTGTAAGGAATGTTTATAACCTTATTTTATTTGGTTCCATATTTATACATACACATTATACACACATATATTCAAATAATGCAAACAACTCTTCAAATAAATGAAACAAAGTGAACACTGTAATATCAATTCCCCCATTAACTAACAATTAGTGCCAGTGGTCCTATAAATGTTATGGTATATAACAAAGCTGTTAAATATAATTTTTAAAACAAAGGCTGAACTGGAGGTGCTTGCTGCTGTTCCACATCAAATGTGTCGAACAAATGTTAAAGACATGTTTCATCACCCTCTGTTGTTTTAAATGTATTATTGATGTGGTTTTACTTTCATACATGATTTGTATGTATTGTTGTATTGTTTAAGTGTTGCGGTGTGATCTACTACTGCTTCCCTGCAGGACAGGTATGAGAATTACAGCAATTGTTTATATGCCTCTCCGGGTAAGTTCAGTCTGTTGTGTTAGCTAGTTGTGTTGCGTTACTAATTTGTTACTAATGGGGGGCATAAAACATTGACGTTTAATTGACATTTAATTTTCTACTCTCACCCATACTTCAAATATTTGGCTGCAATCCTATATCCCATCATTTTAAATCACAGCAATATTTGGCTAATGCCGTTGCTTCTCAGTTGCATCAGTTTAGTGTATGTTGTCTTTTGCTAGCGTAACTCATGAACCACTATCCCAATGTTTATTTCTCTTCATATATTAAGCCTTTTTACTGTCAAAAGTCCTGATGTCTATCTTTAGCTTAAATACATTTTCTTTTAGCGGACATGGGTTTGAGTGCCTGAAGCTGTTGTCCATCTTGAAGAGAGAAAAGGAAAAAAAAATGGGAAAGGTGAAGAAAAATCTCACCTTGATGACTGTCATAAATTACCATTATAATTTCCACATATTCACTGTACAATACCCTGTCTTTGGATTAGTCTTTTGTCTTAACAATGATCGAGTCTTCTAATATAGGCCGGCCAATAAAGAAACCAGACCAGAAATTCCTTTGAAGGTGCAAAGCCCTATGAATACTAGATCATAGACACAGACACACGCACACGAGGGTAGACTAATTACCTCAATTGACTATTCTCTTTCATAAACATACTTTTATTCATCTAGTGAATAAAAGGATAGTCTTTCTGTGGCGTGAGTCCTTTGTTTCTGTATGCCATCTTAGGACATGCTAAATCTTGTAAGATGAAAATATCCAACATTTATTTTATGGCTTGATGAAGAAAGAGACTGAAAATCTTACTCAGCCTATCTTAGTTTGGTAATGATTAAAAGTACACTCCTCAATTTGTGTCTGGAATTCCCCTTGTGGTTGAAACCAGTATAACAAACACGTTGTTTTTTTTGTTTCAAACTCGAAAAGCACATGCCCCTCCCACACCTGAGGTCTCAGAGGTTTGCATTCCTCTCTACTCCTTCCTCTACAGAGCTCATAGACTCACATCCTCTCTACCCATTCCCTAAGCCACAGAAACTCCGGTGCACAGTTGTTTCAAGTTGGGGAAGAAATTTTGGGTCGCAATGAAGTGTATAGTTTAGTGATTCATTTTTTTTTTTGGCAGCACACCTTTCGGGTTTACAAATCACTTGCCGTGTCAGCTACAGTGTAATATGTTTAGCATTTTATATTACACACATTTATACACATTAAGTTAAAATGGGTTCATGCAATCTCAGTGTTCACTATTAAGATTCGAAAAGACAATGCAGGCCTCTACTGCAGACTGCAGGTTATAGATGACTCAACACATCCATCCCACGAAGCGCGCATAAACAAATGTGTTATATCAAAGACTTGTAGAAAACCCATGAAATTGTGAAACTGTTGGAGAGTGATAGAATTTGTTGACGGCAGGCTGCCTTGGTCTCCGTAGACTGCCCTGGTATATTATTATAGCTGGTGTAAGTCGAGTCTGGGTCTTTGCTGTTGGCAAACACCATACTCCTGTAATCTAGGAGTCAACATTGCTCAGTAGACTGAGTCTGCTTTGCACTTTTTAGTTGACTCAGCTGTGTGTTGTGCCCTCTCTCTTTTTCTATGTTACACACCGTGCCATCAGGCCACAGAGCTGCCAGGAAGCTTGTAGAAAGGGTGGAGGAGGAGGAGGAACAGGACAGACAATGGAGACAGGCTTAAAGTGTGGTGGTCTAACTTGCAGGGAAGAGTTCTGGGAAGACACTGCTGTTGAGAAGGGCTGTGAAAAAACAGTGTTGGTACAGACTGGCACCATGGAAACTGCCCCAGCTGAGGAGTTCATTGTCAACATAAAAGCTAGCAGTCCTCTCATTGTGTACAGTTTATAGGGGCTTTATGTGGGCCTCCTCAGCTTATTGAGACAATAAGCTTGAGACAACAAAAAGCTCCAGGAGCACATAGAGAAATTTGGAAAAATTATTTGGAAAAATACTTCTTTTTTTTTTTTAAACTTATAATGAAACTTCATGAGTTCCATTTTCTTTCACATATCCCATCTAGTACCTCAAAGTACCCCCAATTGGAAAAACAGTTTATCTGTTGGCACACAACTTATTTTCCTTCTTCCCTCTTTACATGGCCTTTTGTGGCAGCCAAGCCCCACTGTTTTAGGCTAAGGAAATAATATTTCAAATAAGAAGTATTTATATTGCCATTTTTCCATTATCGGTTATGGCAATACTTATTACGCTGCTGATATACTGTATATTTTAAACAAAAGCATATTAATAAGAATGGTACAGTTTGTGAAAGCTCTTCCTTATGGTGTCACAATACCAACATTTTGTTTCAATACCAAGTTATGAATTTAGATTTGGATTTTTTTCATTCTTTTCCAAAAAAAAAAAAAAAGGGGAAACACTCTCAAATGTCATTGTGCTTTATTTCAAACCTGGACAACATTTTCAGTCAAAACAAAAACTTTTACATGTTATAGCATTAATAATTGGATTATTGTAGTCATAATTTAGTGTTAAAGCTGTTAGTTACATGGTATGCATTAATCTGATGTCCTCTGCACTTGAGTTTATGTGATTTCTTTGATCGTTAACTTTATATTTGTTATTAAACAGCGATTAATATGACTCAATACACCTTCTTGGCATAGGTCTGCGCTCTACAGAGTGCATTTTCTAGTAATAGAAATAATTATTGAGAAAAATGTACATGCCTTGAGTTTAAATTAATCATTTAAAGCTGTTGATCTGCATAAGTTTGAACGCCTGATTTTTAGCAGCTTGCAAGTTATGGTAAAGTTAATGTTAATGTTGCCCACGGTAGGCGTGCTCCGTGCGCAGATTGTGTATGCATGCCAGCGGCTTAACTGGTAATAATGGCATCTTTTACTAATGTGGTTGACAGGTTAGGTAAACACTAACGTACCAAGGTTGACCTACACGCATTTTAAAAACTCATATCCCATGTTTGTTCTAATATTGTTACATTATCAATAAAAATATCTGATAATATCGCATTGTTTTTTGATGATCTCACCACCCATAGCTTAGGCAGGCTAATGCAAATTTTTATTTGTTCAGATTTCCTGATGTTTGTTCTTATTTTCTACTTACTAGTGAGGTTGTCAAATTAAAAATCTGAATTTTATGTTAATTGACAGGCTATGAAATGACTTCTTCTACAGTGAACACCAGGACTAAAGGTAGACTGTTATTGACGATTTCACTGCAGACATCTTTAGATATAGTACCACATTTACCAGTGTGGTTGCCACTGCTGGATTGTGTTATCCCAAATTGTCATCGGCTTCAGTTGGCTGGGAAAAACATTGTTAAAAAAAAAAAACGCTTCATGGTGTAAGAGATACTACTGTTTACTTCTCCACTGCTGTGACTCACCAGGAGAAGGGTTAGCTCAAAATAAATAGCAGAACATTTACCAGATAAAACAAAAATGGACTGACGAAGGATTACTTTAAATCAATGTCCACTGCTTTCATTGTCTGACGTGGTCAGTGTGTTCAGTATAATAGCCGCCAACAGTCAGAGGTGGGTGAAGGACACCCTGATGTTTGCATGTCCACGTCAATGCTAGACACGCTGTTCATAATCAAAAAGAACAAAATGACTCGTATTGTCCGTATCTACCCCCCAGCGTTGGCGGGGGGGGGGGGCCCCCCCCCCCCCCCCCCCCCCCCCCCCCCCCCCCCCCCCCCACCGCCACGCCCGC
>JAOEHI010000020.1:39210-55108 GCA_025447815.1 Percopsis transmontana
CACCAGAAAAACTTACCTTCAACTGTTGAGCCATCATTGGGGTTAGTATAACCGTCCCCTTTAACCTTGATCCGTCTTGTAATGCCACCATCATCTGTGAGCACCTCTCCCTCGAAGCTCAGTAGCTCCACCTGGGAACATGTAAGCTTATGATTACCATGTTTACAAGAAAACTAACTGTGTGATGCAGGTTTATTGCTGAGCATGCCATACCAACAAGTACAGTGCTCACCTCAAAGAGTAGTGATGCATTGGGAGGGATTTTGGGGGGATTCCCAGCAGATCCATAGGCATATTCTGGCCTACATAATAGTGTGCATACTTCTCCTTTTTGCATGGATAATATGGTAATATCCCAGGCCTTAATTACTTGTCCTGAGAAAAAGAAAAAACAATTCAACAACATTTTTAAAGTGAAAGAGTTTGATCATATATAATACTAACTGTGAAGGATTTTTTTAAATTGTAAAAGTAAAAATAGGGAGAAATTAACATAGTTGGACACTATAATATAGTGTGCTTCTATAAAAATGTTGGTTTACCCTTTCCCAAATTGAAGCAGAAAGGCTCTTTGCAATCGAGACTGGAGTCAAACTTTTTTCCATTGAGCAGCTTGCCAGTATAGTGCACCGTCACTTTATCTCCGATCATAGGTCTGTCTCCATCCACCCCTATACGTTTTATAACCTGCGAACACAGAGAATAGCATCCATTTCCACTAATTACACTTTCTAGGAATAAAATGACGAGGAGACGTATATGTGAAAATCATGCCAGGATGAAAAAGGACTGAGTATTTCATGAAAACATCAGTCAAGTGATAAAATACCTTGAGTACTCCTCTGTCTTTATTAGGTGTTATATCAGTGCCCTTTGCTGCAAACACAGCTGATTGACCATCCCCTGACAAGTCCTTATCAGTGGTCATCTCTGCATGTGGACAAACACAAAAGCCTGCGTGTTAGTACATATTATATCTAACCTCAAATGCTTACAATCAGGGCATAATATTGTGAATTCCTAAATGTTTATTTCTGCATTATTTTGAAAAAGTACAACACATATTGAGACGTATTTTTATGCCCTCTTGTCAATAATTGCAACCTTGTAGCATTTGATTATTAATGTAATATTCCCCTGCCCATATTTAAGTTTGTTACAATTGAATATTGCAAATATGGATTAGAGTCAATTGTTAGTCAGGTTGCATCCTTTAAAAAAAAAAGTGACTTAGCATTGTGAATTAGCAAGTGAATTAGCATTTACTTTGAAACAATACATGTTTGTTTGTTTGTTTGTTTTGTGTCACAGGCACAAGGACATTTAACAGCTAAAATTAATATTAAATGTTGGTTTTAAGATTTAAGATTAATACAGACGCAAAATAATCTGCTCACAAGAACTAACTAAATATCTCTTCAGGTATAAACAGTTTACATGACCATGGGTGCATACGTTTTTATTATGCGTTGGCAGTGGGGGTATCAAAGTCCTATTGTCACAGTGCCATGCTCCTTGTGTTAAGGTGCAGAAGACCGGAAGTGGTCAAGAAATGGACTAAAACAACAATTATTATAGCAGATGTAAGCGATGTCTGAATAGCGTTGTTTCTCCACCAGTCACAACTAACTAGAAAGTGTAACTAGACACAAATTGGATCTCTTAGGAATCTAAAAAAAACATTTAATATCTGACATTAATAACCCAACATACTAGACATACTAGACTAACCTAAACTTTCCTCACAGTTCTGTATATCAATGTGTTAAATAATAGTATAAAATCCAAGCACAAAATTATATATCAAATCACAGTCCGAATTTGGTTAAATAAAGTTATTTTAAGTTTATTTTTTCCCTACATTACAAGCATTCGGTGTATAAAGAAATAATATACATAATTGACAGTTGAAATTCACCACCTTGTGAATGTAATGATATTATTTGAGCATTATAAGTTGCAAGTAATTTATGTAAACAAGTGTAGCTTTCCAAATAGCAAACCCAATCATGCATTGGTGTAGGTCAAAATGTAGAATTTACAATTTAGCTGATGCTTTTACTCAAATTAACTTACTGTACAAAATATATACAATGCTCCCGTCACACCGGTGGAAGTGTCAGTGGAAAAATTGTAGAATTCTACAACCTTTATAAAAAACAGGCACATCGAGTCCAGAAACTCAAGTGTGTACAAGATTTTTTTTAAATACAATAGATGTGCCAATGATTGAAAAACAATAAGCCTTGAGGAATAATAAGTCTAGGGTGGGGGGGGGATCCTTGGAATTGGATATTAATGGAGTAATATATAGTACATTTAGAGGCTGGATGTGTCACTAGAATCTATGTAATTTTGTGTTGTCAGTGCCTGTCACTGTCGACACTTGTTTATTTGCACCAGAGCCGGTACCTTGCCAGTAGGGATTATAGCATTTCGAGTCCTGCCACCACCCCACTCATTTTATGTTAAATTAAGTTTTAAGTTTACACAACTAACACCAAAATGTCCTCCCTACTTAATTATCATTTCTGTTTATTTCAGGTTAAGGCAAATTACTTTAGTACATTTTTAAAAATGTGATCACTTTCATGATCATCATTACTTTTTGCTGCTAATAATAGTGAATAATAGTATACAGTATATATATGTCCAAACAACCTATTGTAGTGCTGGATAGGGCTTTTATGTACACAACACGATGTACGTTATAACAAATAGAAGAACCCAGAATTTATCTTAAAAATAGAATTATAGGAACGTCATATACAGAAATTGCATGTAAAATAAACCGTTAAAGAGTGCTAAAAAGAAAAAATGACCACCCTTAAGAGTTAACTGGTTATAAACAATGTGTGTGTGTGTGTGTGTGTGTGTGTGTGTGTGTGTGTGTTTGTGTCTGTCTGTACGAGTACATGAACACCATGTTCTTTCTATTCTGATGTCCATGCAGGCAAGTTTAACCAGTCATAAACACACCAGGAATGAAATCACCCATCTAAAATATTCCAGTAACAACTCAAATCCCATCATTCACAGCATACAAGCACACAGCCGATAAGAGATGCTTTTTTAGAGAAAGTGAACCAAGTAAGGCCAGCCAGCACACTATCGCTGTGATGCAGTCAAAGTGGTGTTCCCCGAATCAAAGACACGAGTCAATAGTCAGTAAATGCATAGATAGATCCAGACGGTCTCCATCCTAGAAGAATCTAAAGTAATTCTTCACTACTGATCTACATTACAATGTATTTACAACATATGGTGCGTTAAAGAGACGGATGTATAGTCTACAGCAGTGAATGAAGCATTGTTTTAAATAAGGAAGGCATTCTAAACCTGATTCTGCCCTGGGTACGTCAGTGGCTTAGAGACGGAGTAGGCTGTTATTGTAATGTAACACAAAATTATGACTCGCCTATAATTTGCATCCACACACAGATATTACCTATTTCAAAAAAGAGTGTGTTACAAGGACAACATGGGATTCACTAGAATTATACCATATTCCCTGTATAAAATGAATGTGAGCGAACTAAAATACAATGAATTTAGCTTGGATTGGTATGGTATTTTCATATAAAAATGGAGAAAAGTTTTATTCTTAACAGTCTGTCCAATTTAATCGGACAGAAAAATGTATGACTAGACTAAAAATATGAGTTATCTTCCTTACACAGTCTACACAGCCTGACATCAGTTTTAAGCCTCCCTCTCTGTGCTAGCTTATAACATTCAAGAATAAAGAGATACGTGTAAATCATAACAGAAACAAAAATGTGTTAACCACAGGGTCAATAAGGTCAGATCTTGAAAATGCATCAGCCTTAAATAAGCCTTATTAAACTTACTGTTAATGTTATGTGTTTCTACATAGCCTACTCTATTTGAAGGCTTTTTGTCCATATAGCGAAGCAAATGTTTCTTCTTGGTAGATTGGGCAAAATACATTTTATTTTAGGAAATCAATATTCAACTTCCAATAGGAAACAGCATAGGCTATTGGGTACCACTAGTGTTTGTCTGTAGGCACACACTGGTGAGAGTCCTTATTTGCCTTTGGCCACCAGCTTAACCTGAAGTACCCACCTTTGTCAAGTGGTAAACCAAAATTTTGTCGTCGCTCTAGACACCTTGCCCATCAATAAAGTTAGATTTAAGTAAATACTAAGTTCGTCGAAAAATAGGCTACTTAGGTGACATGTCAAAAGACTGTATCGGTTTACCAAGGAGGTTAAAATTAGATCATTTGAACTTCCTTTTGTTTACTTTTATCCGGTCTATGCTTCTCTCGATTACAGTTTAAAATGAACGGACTTACTGTTCTTTATTCCCCTTTAGTCTTCAACGATACTGTTGCTGTGATCTGATGAAATTCCAGCCGGTATCGCAATGGGTTACTCGCATCTATTCCCCTTAACTCAAGCCCGCCCTCTCAAATCCATGGTACTGAATGTTCTGCCCATAGTTTTTTTACGTGCTGCCTAGTGACGATCAACATGGTCGAGTACTCACCACATGGAGCAGAGAACACAAATGACACAGAGGAAAGAAGGCGGGGAGAACGAACGGGGAGGGTGTTTAGTGTAAAATTAAGGGCAGGTCTTGGAAAGTAGCCACAAAGTAACACAATGTTCCGGCTGCACTGTAGCTGCGCATGATGAGAACACTGTGTTCCAACAGACACCCTGACCTGTAACCCGTTCTGTGCCGAGCGCCGTGTAGCTGCTCATACTAGAACATGCTGTACTGAAGCATAGTGTGCGCGCTGTCCTCACCGGCTGAACAGTACATGAGTAGCCTATTGGTCTGCTGTACAGCTACAAGGTTCCGGGGTATTAAAATAGGAAAGCGCCATCGGGAGAAAATGTCTTTAATTGTATTTAATTGTAGACGGATCGGATGTAATGCATACTTCATAACGAATATATTGCTAGATAGCAAAACAATAATATTTTCCTGGCGGTTTATTATAATCCTTTTTTTAGGTTGTTCTCTGGTGAACATTATATTTGCGTCATGTCAATCAAAATATAGGCAAAACAAGATTCAAACAATTGTTGAGGGCACAAAAACTGGTAAATAGCTCCCTCCCTAACTCCCTAGTTCATAAAACTTAGCTCATTATATCTGCGATGCAAAGGGTTACCCCTATATTTGTTGTCTATTTTTGCGTTTGCGTATCGAAGGAAAGATAGTGGGCTGTGTCTCTTCACACTCGCTTACCATGAAATCCAGCGGCACATCAGTCAGCACGACAGAGGACATCATGGCAGAGGGCTACATATCACAATATTAAAGCAGCCTAATGTTGGAGATACAGTGTAGGTTATAGGCATAGCTATAGTACAGCATTGGGGAAGTGTACACCTGCGCAGTATAGGCTACTTTGTAGAAATTATATTTTAAAGCATAAGCCTTTTCTTCTCCTCAAGGACTATGCAAGTTGACCTAGGTAAATATTATTTGCTTTCTCGTGCATTTATTACTAAAATATAGTGCTTTTTTATTTGCCTACTTATTTAGTTTTAAGTGTAAAATGAGCATGGCAGAAACTATATTTACAAAAACGAAACCTATACTGTATGATTAGTTACATCAGAATAACACATAGTAAATGTTAAATTGAGGTGAAAACACATAAGTAAAGGCATATTTATCTCAACCAATAGAGGGTGCCAAGTCGTTTTCATCCATGTTTTAGGTTGATCATATATTAGGGAAATTAGTATACATCTGCTCAGTCACGCTCGTAGGCTATTGGTTTGTATGGTCAAAATATTACGTATGTTACACTGAATATAGAACACATAGTCTGAACACGATGACTGATAAGATATGAAGTTAGGATATTTTTGTTGATTCATGTTAATATAATAAACCACACTGATTTAACTATGACAGTGGTGCACTGTGTATGTGAAAATTAGACTTATTAATGTCTTCAAATAGTCCTCGAAACACCAGTTGAATGCTAGTGCATTGAAGTGCACAGTATGTCCTTTGTACTAAACTAATGTACAGTATTTCAATTGTCACATAATAGGCTAGGCCTATGTGTCTTCATAATTACTTGTGTTGCATGCACACAGTTCTTGGAAAAGCCGGAAACATATTATGTTTAGAATCTGATTAATCTAGGGTGGTGTCTTGTATTGTAGACAATTCTATAGAAAGAGATACAGTATTAGCTACACCAAAGCCCTGGCAGGGAGCCAGTGGTTATGGGATTGATCACAATGTGTTTGTTAATTATAACAGTGGCAAAGCTAAACATGAAAACCCACAGGAATTTCATCAACAATAAATAATGCTCAAATTACCGTTTAATATGACGTGTTAGTGTGGTACAATATAAAAGAAAAATTTGTTTCAATTAAGGAAGGAAACAAAAATAATGCTTAATTCAGAACAATGCACCTTGTGAATTTAACTGATATTTTTACATTAATTGGAAATGTGTACATATTCAATAGCCTACTTTTTAAAACATGTTTACTAAATGTGGTAACTGGTACAGAAAAACAGTTAAGAAATGGTTGCCCTAATGACTGTAAATAGGGAGAGTTCATTCAAGGATACAGTATGCACAGTCATCAGGAAGTGAAACAGAACAGAATGTGCTGTACTAATCTGATTGAAAAACACTGCCCTGAGTGGATGCATGAAAAAAGACAGTTCATTTAACCCTTACGTGTAAAGGAGACTCCTAAAAACATGAAATATCATGAAAGACAAAGACAAAAGACAAGTACTATTGAAGTACCCATTGCAGTCTTGTAAACGTGATGTGGCTTAAATGAAGCCAAGCAACATAATGCTCATGTTACGCACATCAGAATAATCTCCTACTGGATCCCTATTATCCATGATCTTTCAACCTTTAGGGCAAGGTCCGGCTTAAGAACTTAAGTCTTGTTCATACCAGAACCTTAAATAAACTGTTTCCTACTGAAGAGTAGAATGCATTATTTTATATTTTAATTCAAAATTGCTCTGAAACTTTAAAAAATTACCAGTAGGTTAAAGGCAAAGACTTACTATAGCAACTCTTTTTAAAAACTCTGAAAATACTGTTCAGCAGATTCGCCGCCAACTTCGAAAGCCCATTACTACGTAACCATTTAGATAATCAAAAATCCATCTGATAACTTTTGTGTGGCAAAATTCGTGGCATGTAAAAAATGTTTTAATGTTTCCATTATATTTAAAACTGCCGAAACATTCGGCAGACAGGAAATTACGTCACTGAGTGTGTCGGACTCTGAGGGACCTGAGGATTCTGGAGTTATGCGTCAGTTAAAGGTTTCAAATTGATTGAAGTTGAGTGTTGACATTATAAAATCAGGGGAGATTGTAGGGGAGATTCAAGATACTAAGGGGAAGTCAAGACAAAACACTTTAGGACACAGGTTTGACCCAAGACACATGAAACGTGGGGTGATTATGGAGGGTGCAGGGCTACAGAAGACAAACAGCAGAAGGCCTAATCCTTTAGCCAATGGGGCAGAGGCCAATAAAACGGAGGGAATATTTACGGGATTCCACTTGGAGGGGTAGGTCCTGAGTAGACAGCCATACCTAAGATGATACAGAGGAGCGGTAGTGTGGTGCCAATCCGCCTGTCGCCGATACCTATTGGTGGATTTGAGCTGTTCTGGCACCTCCAGATGCGGCGACAGCGGGAGATAAACATCTGGGCAGAGGGCACGCTGACCTCTGCCTCTTCTTCGGGGATGAGGGGGAGCTGGTATCCAAAGGAACACTGAAATTGTTCAGTGCAATGGCGGAGCAGGGGAGAGTGTTCCTGGAAAACTCGATCCAGACAAGCTGTTGGCTCCAGAAAGTGGGGTTAGCCGACACGTCCTGATTGGCTCTCTCGGATTGGATGTTGGACTAGGGGCGAAAACCAGAAGACAGGCTTAGAGACGACCCTATAAGGGAGTAGAACGCCTTCCAGAACCATGGAAGTGAATTGCAGTCCACGATTCTACACCAAGATGTGCTACACCGTGAGCTGGGCCGTCTCCTTGGCAGAAGGTAGTTTGGGCAGGGGAATGAAACTGTCAAAATGGTGATATTGATGTGATAGGGAGGGAGACCGGTGACAAAACCCAGGAAGATGTGTGACCAGGGGCGATGGGGTATGGGGAGAGGCTGGAGAAGGCCTGCCGGCACGTGCCGCGGGAATTGGGCACAGATCAGACATGCAGCGACAAATGCAGACAGATCTGGGCCCATCATGGCCCACAAGAAACATCAACGGATGAAGGCCAGCGTCCGACAGGAACTAAGATGGCATGTGAGGTGAGAAGAGCTGCCTGCCTTGTTCTGTCAGCCTCACAGGTCACTGACGTCTCTCGTCGTGGTCTGGAGACCATCCGGAGATTCCCTGCAGCGATGATGTATCCCAGGAATAAAATGGTGGAGTGATGAAACTCACACTCTTTAACGAAAAGGACCTGGCGGACATGGATGACGTGCTCCGGCTCAGAACAGGAGAAGATCAGAATGTTGTCAATAGGAGCTTTTCCACTGCAGGAACTCTGGGCACTTTCCAGGTTGTGCGAATGTTTACAGGAACGGCCCTCTAACCGGCCCTTTCAGCCTTTCTGTTTCCATTGTGGTGTTGGAACCTCAGGTCTCACAAAATGACGTGGCCTAATAAATTGCGACAGTTTCGACCGCAACGTAAATTCAGAGCGCGTCAAAACAACTACAACAGACATCAACATGGAGGGGACTGAGATGGTTGCTAAGTTGCCCTTTGTGTTAGTCTATACGGCGAATTAAGGCCAAAGTATACTAATGAGCGCTAAGGCTCTTCAAAGTAGCCTATACTATTTTCTCCTCTTGCGAACGTATGTCAGCACATATCGGCTATTTCTGCATGCAGCCAGAGTGCTTTGGAATTAGCGATCTTCATAACTATGTCTTCTACATGCACAGTTTCAAAAGCACAAAGTAGGTGTGATTAACAGATTTGCTGAAAATATATGTTTTGCCTTGAATATGCCTTGAACATTAACCAAGACTACAACTTCACACTCATGAGTTTCACTACACTAGGACATTTCCTGGTTGTTCAGACACAGCAAAAATACGCTACAATCAGAATTTTTCACAAATAATTTTTTTTTTTTTTTTTATTGTGCTTGTGTATAGATTTGCTGGAAATAAATATTTTTTATATGCTTAGAACCCTGCCCAGCAGTTTTTCAGGGCCGCACAGAAGTACCTACCCCGGAGTAGGTACTTCTTTCGACCCCGAAAATGGCCCTGAAAGACTTCCTACGGGGTTGGTTCCTGCAGTAGAATACCGCCTAAAGGTGCTGCCCCCCCAAAACAGCCCATGAGTTCATGCAGTGGAAAGGTGTAAACAAAGACAAATCTATTCAGCATGTCCCTGAGAACTTCATTAACCAATCTCTGGAACACCGCTGGCGCATTGGTCAAACCACATGGCATAACCAGATACTCATAATGTCCCAAAGCAGTTTTGAAGGTAGTCTTCCACACCTCTCCCTCCCTGAGCCAAACCAGGTTGTATGCCTTTTTGAGGTCCAGTTTAGAAAAGATGTAGCCCCCTGGAGTGGTTTTCGAAGACCAAAGTGATGAGAGGAAGTGAGTACCAATTCTTAACAGTGAGCCCACGGTAGTCGATACAGGGGCACAGAGTCTTACAGGTGAGGGAGACGGGCGGATGATTCCTGCCGCAAGCGAATCCATGATGTACCTCTCCATAGCCTTGGTTTTTGGCCCTGAGAGAGTACAGACAGCCCTGAGGTGGAGCGGGTTCTAGGAGTAGACTGATGGTGCAGTCATGTGGCTGATATTAAACACCTCCCGCAGATCCTGTTAATCCATCGGGAAGCCGTCCGGACTTCGGTAGGGCAGCCTCTAAACAGTGAGCATGACAGTCTGCACCCCAAGCCATGATCAGTCACTGGGTTGTGTGTCTGGAGCCACGGATAGCCCAAAACGACTACAAACTAAAGAATTTGGACCATCTTTGTGATTGCCAAAACAACTGGGCCGGTTCAGTGTGTTATCTTCCCGAAAGAACGTCCACCAAGAGCTTGAGCATCCAGAGGGGAGAAAAGCGGACAAGTGGATATTCCCCACTTGGCCACCTGGGCTGTGTCAATAAAGCTTACGTCTGCCCCAACAGAGTGAGTCTCTGTGGGCATGGAGAAATGAGTGAGAAGATAGAGATATGAAATGATCCAAGAGTCTGCCCTTTTTACAGGAGCCTTTTTACTGTGGGGCCTGCTGCCCCACAGTATAGACAACACCTGGAGTTGAGCCGGCGTTCACTCTCAGCTGGAGAAACACAGGTCCTGCCAAGCTGCATGACGAATCGGCAGGCCTCAGGTTTTCATAGCCGTCCATCTATCATCATGTAGATGGAGTGTGAGGAGATCCTCAGTCTCTGAGGATTTACCGGGCTGCAAGCCCATCCTTCACTACCTCCGCCAACCAATGGAGAAAAGATCCAAAAAGCGCCTCCTTATTCCATTCACAATCAGCTGCCAGGGTGGGAGAGTACACCATGTTGTCCACCACACTACTCAAACCCTGACATAACTGAAGCAACTGGCGCCTCTCTCCCGGAACACGTCATATCAAAAAACCTTTTTATCTCCACCATGAAGTCCTCTAAACTGTCACAAACAACCTCCTGCTGTTCCCAAATGGCAATGGCCCAGGCAAGGGCTTTCCTGGACATCAGCATAATTAGATAGGCCACCGTGGGCCGCTCCATAGGGAATGAGGAGGGCTGTAGATTGAACACCAGGAAGCATTGGGACAGGAACGATCGACAGCTTTCAGGTTCTCCCGAAAAACGCTCTACTCTCTACTTCTACTCCGCGTCGGCAGTCGGGGCGTGGACCGAAGTGGTGAAACCCCAGTTACGGGAAACCTGGGACTCGGGTCAGCTAGTGAGACTGATAGGTGACACAAAAAAAACAAAACTGCTCTTGTAAATGTCAGGAGGCACGGCCCTGACGATCGGCCAGGGACTGGAGCCCCTCCATGACATCGCGAAGCAGGTCCTCTTGTCGACCGATAGCGGTAGCTTCTTGGGCAACTGTGTTGCGGATCTGGTCGTGTCTGCTGGGTTTGTCATGGCCAGTTTGTACTATCACAGTTACAGGTGAGACCCAAGTGCAGACACGAAGACACAAAGCGTATAGGTAGTTCAGTATTTAATACCATAAGGAGCAGGCAAAATCAGAAAAGGGGCAGGCAGGATCAGTACAGGGACAGGCAGGTAATCAAAGTGCAGGTAATCGGGAAACCAGGTAATGGGAAATTATGCTGGGGCGCATACTATAAATAGACAAAACTAACTGGCATAGACTAACAAATAACACTGGGGACCAATACTAATGAAAATGTATGTCTGTACACCAAGTCACTTTGCATATTAGCATCTGTTCCCAAATAGGGAACAGATTTTGTTTTCTCTTGCCCGTGGAGCCAGCACTTGAAAACTTGCATGCACTGTCAGCACACCAAATGTCTGTGCCGACACAATGTTCTCTAGGTGCACAGTACGGCACGCGCACTAGCGCAGACCACGTGCGCGGGAGAACGCCCCCAGACATACGCAAAAAAATGCACCTCCCACTACAGCACCCCCAACTTAAAAACTCTTCCCACGGCCCTGGTGGTACACCGCTTCAAAGCACTTTTGATAAGTACTGACCACAACAAACACCAAACAAGAGCTGCAGTTTTGAAGATTCTCTGACCCAAGCCATCACAATTTGCCCCTTGTCAAATTCGCTGAAATCCTTACACTTGCCTTTTTTTCCTGCTTTTAACACATCAACTTTGAGGAAATATTCACTTGCAGCCTAATATATCCCACCCACTGACAGGTGCCATGATAAACTATGAGTATATTTTTGCCACGAAATTGTTTATTTTTCATCACGTTTTAGGTTTGTATTCTATATAAACATGTATGTTACACATTATTTTGCCCTTTAAAATGTTAGCTTTTGTCTTGAGACAAAACATTGTCTTGTCGTGACCATATAATCAAGATAATCATATTGACAATAAACCTCTCTAGATAATCAAGATTATCATACAGGCTATAGCCTACATCTCTCTAGATGTTTGTCATGACACAAGAGTTTTTATTTGTTGATAATGCCATGACATTAATCAGATAAAATATATATATTTGGATTTGGCCCATAAAGGAGAGATGAACAGGCTAGATTTACTACTGTATTTACTACATATATTTCATCGTTTTTTTGTTAGAATGGTTTTAGAACATTTAGAATTTTTTAAAGATGTAGTTAGTGCATTTAGTGACAATACTTGCAGTGCCCCACTTGTTCTTTAAGGGGCAGTAAACAAAAGAAAGGTAGTAAAAGAAGAAGGAAGCTAATAGGAATTATTACAGTACAGGCAAGAACGATCAATAAATTACTTTCAAGAATCAGGATTACATAATCTCCACTCCAGAAGGTGGCGGTAGTGAAAAAACACAGTTTGCCAACTTCCACAAAACCCCAGAAGAAACTGAAATAGAAGAAGAAGAAGCGGTCCTTCTCCATCGATACCTCGCTGCTTAGAGGAATTGCTACTGGTCGTGCGTCCATTGTTGGTAATATATATTTTGTTTTTTAATAGTTACTTAACCTATCTGTCCAAGACGTATTAACCGATTTTACGTCGTCTGTTGTGCAACTCTAACACTTGCTGATATTCCTATGTTGGATCACTTTGTTGGGCCTAGAACCTTCGGTATATAAAAGCGTGTCTAACGTTAGCTTAGCTAAATTTATTTGCTTTACGAACAACAGCGTATTATGTGTGTTTTAATACCTTATGTCACTTTAGCCACCTACCTGCTTGCTGCAATGCGCGTCTTGTATTCTGTTTTTATTACGGAGTGTCACAGGGTGTAACGTTATGTATTATCAACTGGAGGCATGTAACGTTAGCGTTTTAACTACGCTAGCCTAGCCCATAGACGGGCGGTCGCTACCCCTATGTAATTTACCACAGTGTTTTAGTTGAGCAATGTCTGAGCTAACGTTAAGCTATTGTGCGTATGTAGGACCGAACAGGCTAATCTAAGTTTGTAAAGTGATTATAATGCATTTACTAATAAGTACAGCAATCACGGTTGGAATTTGGCGCCGATCCGTGCATAATGAATTGGGAACGACTAACGTTAGCGATTGGGCCTATACTACTACAATCTTTAATATTGTCTCAGTATTATCTCTGAATATCTTGCATTTATTTTCAATTAAACTGCATTAATTTTGCCCTCAGCCCGGCATTGGCTGCAGCTCAATGGCAACTATTTTAGTTTAATGTATGTTTCTTTTACTCCCCAAACGTTTAGTAGGCCAAAGACTGACCAAAACCCATGGTTTAATAGGCAGCCCAGTTTTATGTGTGTTTGTTACAGTAAATTAAACAATTTTAAAGTTTTTGTTGCATTTCCCCAACCATAATCTGATGGTGGCTCATGGAAATGTTTGCATTAAATATATCATTCTCTCTTGAATAGAAACAGAATCCATACAAAAATATGAAATGTGTACCAGTATGTCATTTGTGGTGCAATTTGCATTTTACTTGGGCTCAATAATAAGAGTACGTAAATGCTAAAGAAGCAGAATTGAGTTCAGAAATGTATGTACATTGCTAACATTTTCCTTTTTTTCTTTCAGGAAAATCTTACCAAAATATAACTTTTGGACGAAATGGGAGGTATGACATATTCCGTTACTATTTTAACACTCCTGTTTATGTAGTATTGACCAATATATTTTCCTTCAGTTTATGTGACAGTAGTCATCTTAATTTATAATTTGGTTCAATACGCGGTAGGGCTGCACAATTAATCGAATATTGATCTTGATCACAATTTTAGCTTCCCACAATTAAATTAACATGCTCGACTGCGATCTTGACTTTTAAAATGCGTGCTCTGCTCATACAAAACTCCGCTGCATATTAAATCAAGCGCCGTCCTTGGCCAGCGTCAAGTGAAGAAATCCATATCCGCGATGCTGTTATTTTTTATTTAGCCTATATTTTGGGTACAATTTTATGTATATTTTGCTTCTAGGAGATGATGCAAAAATCAGTTTTAAGTCGACAGGTGAGTGGTGTGGTCTTCCTGACCAAGGGTGGTAATCCTGACAAGTTAATAGTCCGGTTGGACAATAGCACATCCTTACAATGTACTAGGTTATGCATGCCTGTGGCTTAAGCAAGTGAACCAGATTTTAAAAACTATTGTCTAAGTTATACACTTACAATATGTCTCTGATTTCTCTTACCTTCTCAGATCCTGCTCTTCATCGAGATTGTCCCCTTGACTGTAAGGTTTATGTTGGTAACTTGGGTAATAATGGGAATAAGACGGAGTTAGAAAGATCCTTTGGGTACTATGGTCCCCTACGAAGTGTCTGGGTTGCCAGGAACCCCCCAGGCTTTGCTTTTGTTGAGTTTGAGGATCCCAGAGATGCAACTGATGCTGTAAGAGAACTCGATGGAAGGTAAACGTTTCAACACATACTTTTTATTACTTCTGTTATAATCTCCGCACATTAGCACTCATGTAGTTATTTCTGTATCTAGAACTATGTGTGGCTGTAGAGTACGCGTCGAGTTATCCAATGGGGAGAAACGTTCAAGGAGTCGCGGGCCTCCTCCATCTTGGAGCCGCCGTCCCCGGGATGACTATAGGCGCCGTAGTCCTCCTGTGAGGCGCAGGTAACTCCTCTTCTTAACGGGGTAATCCTAATTAACATAATGAAACTGTCTTTGAATAACAGATTTTACGCTAAAACAGGTATGGTATCTTTAAGCCCTGATGGTATTTCCATAAATGGTGAATCTGCAGAGTAGCTGCTGCATCAATGTGGTGAATTGTTAAAGATGGTTTGCCCCACTAGAAGTCATTGTTGCAGTGAGATTACTATTATCGTATTACTGCAATTTCCATTAGTGTAATTATGAATGGAAAGTGAAGTGTTTTCTCTACAGTATCGGAAGATGGATACATCCCAGGCCTAGCACACTATTTTATTTTATAACTTCTCAAAGTAGTAGTAGGAAATATCTCAAGCTAGCCGGTTTTATTGTCGGAAATTAAATGCGAGCCTATTTTTGGTGCCATTAAGGTTTTAAAAAAAATAAGTCTCAATAATCTGTAAATTAATCAAGTCTTGCTGCCAGTGTAATTATGCAGTTGCTTTTATTTTGTTAGACTAGTTCTTTTTGAGATTGTCCTCATGGTGAGAATATTGCACAAAAATCATTCAGGGAGGTTTATGTCAGAGTGATTGTCAGGTTAAAGTGTCCTTCAGTTTAGATGAAGGTAAAAGTGATGTCCTGCTAAATTAAATCTCTTTAAGGGAACATTCTAAGTTGTAGTTAAACTTTATCCTTCATCAGTCAAAATGGCATGATGAAATCATGGGATTTTTCTACAGATGTAAACTGTTTTATTTCTCAGTTCAGGTGCCATCTATAATAATAAAACTGAACCCCGTTGCAGAATCACCTCCACGCTTCTCACCACCCTCTGAGTCAGTCAACTAGCCTTCTATCAGCATCATGTGACTGCTGACCAACGTGCCCAAATCGGCTTGGCTTGTGTTGTCACATGACCCAGGCACACCGCCAGTCGTCAGGTTCCACCAACCTATTGGTTCCTGAGCACGCAGTTCCCAGCATCCTCCTCCAACCTTAGCCCAATCGCCAGCGGCCCACCTCCCATTATCTACAAAAAAAAGCATCTTTACTTTTCCTATTTTGAACACCTCTCTCTACTCGGAACAGCCGTTGGCTTTGGGGGGGGGGGGGGGGGGGGGGGGGGGGGGGGCGGGGGGGGGGGGGGGGGGGG
>JAOEHI010000020.1:55208-75575 GCA_025447815.1 Percopsis transmontana
TGGAGCAGGTAGGGGTTAGGCATCTTGCTCAAGGATGCTTACAGGTAGGCCGACTCTGGGGCTCGAACCCAGGACCTTCCGGGTGGGAGTCCAACACCCAGACCACTAGACTATCCTGCCCCCTACTGGCTGGGAGTCCAACGCCCCGACCACTAGGCTATCCTGCCCCCTACTGGCTGGGAGTCCAACACCCAGACCACTAGGCTATCCTGCCCCCATTTCGTTACGGATGCGTAACGAAATGTTCCGCTTGTCAGAGTTCTGTCTAAATGGGCTAAATCTGCTTCAGACTGTAAAATGTCATGCAAATATGCTGACAATGTGCCGTGAGTGATGCGTAAAGGTAGGACTGTGTGTTGGCAAGAATCTGGCGATGCGATACGCATCACGATACAGGTGTTACGATTCAATATATTGCGATACAATAAAATGTTAAAATAGAACTGAAAATACAACTTGCTGTGTACCACCTGGGTAGTTAACTTGTACATCACATTATATTGATAACTCAGTGGAGTCAAAACTATTTCATTCAAAATGTTCATTCCAATTTATTAGAACGGTATTTTCACTGCACACTGTATTTTAAATATGTTTAAAACATAAATAATGTATTGATGAATAAAAAATCATATCCTTCTATTCTCCGTCTTCTTGTGTTTATTTTTCAAAAAATTTAATGTTTCGATACGTGGAGCTTATAGATACATACGATACACTATCGTGTAAAAATCGTGTAAAATATCACGTCTGTATCGCATTTTTTTGCACCGTCCTAGTAAAAGGAGCTGCATGTTAGCAGCACAGCTACAGAATACTGATGTCATGTGGAGTCTGAATACAGCTGCACACAAATACACTGGGATCAGACAACATTATCTGAAGAAAGCAAGACTGTTATCCACTACATTGTTGGAGTCATTTACAATTTTGATCATTTAGCAGACGCTTTTATCCAAAGACTTACAATTCCATGGTGCTAATACATGGAACAGGTAGGGGTTAGGCATCTTGCTCAAGGATGCTTACAGGTAGGCCACCTCTGGGAATTGAACCCACGACCTTGCGGCTGGGAGTCCAACGCCTAGACCACTAGACTATCCTGCAACCCTAGCCACTATTTTAGCATATTGTTATGTCACTGTTTTATTTGATTGAATTGTGAAGCAATATTAAATATACTAAGGTAACAATAAGTTGAAAAGCTGTGAGACACTATAAATTGTATTTCATACCACAGCTAGGTCCAGATACTAGGGTTGGGTACCGTTCACATTTGAACCGATACCGGTGCCTGTACTTGGAATTCGGTACTTTACTCTCTCTGTACCAAAAATAACAAAAACGTTATAATTTCAAACTTTCATTTCGCATCACAAATATTACCGCGGGCGTTTCCTGTCTGATTACAATAACGCCAAAACTCCATGACCTTGTTTTAAACGCTGTGCCTAGCATGTTTTATTGCTTAAACACAATTATTCATGTTGACTTGATTATAACAACCAGACCCAGCAAATGAGCCAAACATGACGTGAAGAGTTACCTTTGTTGCAGACGCCGCAGTAGTTGTGAGTTCCTTCACTGTGTTTCTTGAGGTGGTCCGTCATATATGCCGCCCGCAAGAACTTGCCACACACTTTGCAGGGTATCTTGTCTTCATGGCAAGCAAGGTGAGATCGTAGGCGATCTCGCGTGGCAAAAGACGAATTGCAAATCTGAAAGGTAAGAATCAAGCTCGTTTCTCAGCTGCAATACATGTTCTAGCGTTTTAAACCCCATAATATGAGAAACGGCTATGTATTATTGGCCATGGTCATATTTGCATTCAGCACAGTGATCCAACATGCATGCATAATAATAATAATATAGAACCACACACTGTAACATTTCAGCAGCTTACTTGGCACTTGTGGGGTCTTTCGGTTGTATGGACCTGTTTGATGTGTCCATTCAGATGGTCTGGTCTAGGAAAGAGAAGAAAACACCGTACCATTCATACCATTGTCAACCGACATTGCTTGATCTCCACCATGAGCTGGCTGGGTGGGCATGTGGGTGGGCGGGTTTCTGAGCAGCTGTGAATCGAGGTGCATCGTTTCTATATTCTCTCCTACCGAATCATCGAAAAACACCGTAAACTGAATGCGTCAGATTATCAGTAACTGTCCAGCTAACAGGTAAATCAACACAGCGGCCTAAACAGTGACGGGACCCTCCTGTGGTGAGGCGTGAGTGTACCTCTCCTTGTCTGGTACACGGACCCATTTACCTTCCACGTGCAACGGGCTACAGTGACTACAGCAGGCGACGTCCTGTCCTTCCGCTGCCTGTCTGGTGATGGCTGCTGCTGAGACACAAAAGGGTGTGTGTGCGCGTGCGTGCGTGCGTGCGTGCGCGCCTGAATCTCATCACACTTCTCTATTCATATCTCTGCATGTTTCGTCCTACCCCCCGTCTCACTTTTCGCACAAGTCTGCTTTTAAGTAAAAGGAGTAAAAAGAGTGATTTAAACGGGGTGACACGGGGTGGAGGCTCGGCCCTCGGCTCTACTCCGCAGGCAAGCCGGCCAGGACGCATTGGCCTCGGCCGCCTCTCCTGACGTCTCCTGGCGTCAAGGGCTGTAGGCCGACGTTAAGCCAAGCGTTGATTATTTAACGTTCTACAACATTGTGAACCATTATGAACGACTGAGACGAGCCTAAACGCTTGTAAACCGTTGTGAACAGCCGTATGCATATAGTTATGCGAAAGAAACCGTGTGTTTTTTTTAATAAATAGTATCTAACACAGTTGCCACACTTGATAATCCTAGGTGTCCCCCCCCCTAATAATAAGTATCGTAGAGACGGCTGTACGTGGCAACGGATCTGTACTCACCTAGAAAACCCTTTACCGCAGCTTTGGCACACGTAAGGTTTGCCCACTGACCCGTCATGTGAGCGCACATGGTAGGACATCCTGTCCTTCCGTTTGAACCGCAGCCCGCACACGTGACACGCGTACGGCTTCTCCCCGGAGTGGGACAGCTTGTGGCGGTTCAGGTGGTACACGTCGCGGAAGACCTTCCCGCAAATGTCACAGCCGACGTGCCGCCTCGTCCTCTCGCGCTTACGGCCGTGATCCAGCGCGATTCCGCCGTGCAGCGCCGAGACGTTTCCCACCATGGCCGCCTGGGAGTGCGAGATCAGCGTTACGCCGCCGTCCGCGACGCTGTTTACGCCCGCCGTGGACGCCCCGTGTTGCGCTTCGTGGTTTTTCAAACGCGCGGCTTCCGTGAACGCTTTGCCACACGTACCGCAGGGAAACAACCCGTTGTCTTTGGGGGCGCCGTGATTGAAATGTACGGACTCCATCGCTGGCACTTTCTTTGGTCTTCCCCTGCCCCGCTTTGACCCCGGCGAGCCGGTGTCGTGAAATGTAGTTCCCGTTAGGTCCGACGGCATAGACAACCCTTCCACTGGATGCAGGAGCGGCATCGACGAGTCGGTGCCTTCTTCGAGCAACACCGTGTTGGAGGCTGGGTTTCCATCCGCGTGTGATTGGATGCTGTTAGCAAAGGGTAACCCGTTTACCAACATGCCCGTCCCGTATAACATTTCCTGCTGGGCCAAGGTAAAACCCGACTCCGAAGCCCCCGCGGCTTGAAACAAACTGGCCTCCCCTCCTCGCGGCGTGGGGACGAGAATTTGGACGTTTGATTGTTTTATCACTTCCTGGCATATCTCGATGACTGATCGCATCAGCAGAAACTTGGCGGCCGTCATCAACTCGGGGAAACACTCGAGTCGCACCACGATCCGTGAGGTATATGCGAAGTCCAGAATGTCTTTAAAAACTTTGGGGCTAATCGTGTGCATTTCTAGCTCCTTCGCGTCCCCGTCGCTCTCCGCCTGGCAACCGAAGACCGACTCGAAGTACTCGCTGCACGCCGCCAGCACGGCTTTGTGGGCAGGGAAGCTCTCCTCACCGACGCGCAAGATCACGTCGCAGAACCTGCCTCCATCTTTCCTCTGCATGTTGAGGTTGTGTAGCATCTCCGCACTGTGCTTGCCCACCTGGTAGGTGTAGGAGGAATTCCAAGACGGTTCCGCTACTTTCTCCATGCCGAATTCATCCAACACTACGCGTATTCGGAAGGTTGACCGGAGAAACGAAGGGCTATATAAAACTGAGTGGCTTGAGGTAAGCTAGCTAAAAACACAAACAGCCCCTCCCCGTCGAACTAGCATCTGAACGTTAGCAAGCAAGCAGGAAAAATGGCAGCCCCCCAGCTTCCTGTGAACTTTGACCCGATTCTTGGCGTTGGAGGGGGCGGAAGCGCGTTTCTCCCCCCACCCCACCCACAGGTTAAAACTTAATATTCCTATGGGTTAAAAAACGAATGTGGCAATTGATCGGAGTTGTAAAAGGTTCCCCCCCCCCCCACATATTGATTCCCCCGTACGAATCGGCAGTTAATCGTATTAAAATGCTACACATGGACAATTCAAGACCCCCCCCAGAGGTGAGCAATAATGTTAAAGCCATTCCAATGTCCGTAGTGACGGGATTGGGACAACGTGATCATTGGTTTCCACACTTAAACGTAAACCCAACACGAATCGCGTCATTCCCTTCAGAAATCAAACGTATGAATAAAGCAGGAAGGGGAGGCATTTCAGCATTTAATCCTTCATAAATTAAGATAATTCTGGACATCAGCACAGACGACACGAGTGAAATAACCATGCACGACCACTGGAGTTTCACTGAACATTTTATTTATTAATTCTATTAGTGCTTTTTATAACTTAATAGCACATAAGCAAAAAAATGAATCCCAATCACCCCACGAAATATCAATAGCGCGATTTAGAGCAGTGCCTCCCCCCCACCCCCATGACAAGTTTTATAGGAAGGGATACAGTTTAATAAAATAAAAAAAAAAGGAAAAACAAATACAGACAGAGAAAGGCACAAGCAGCAACCGCTGGGGTGTCCTCAAGGTTCCAGCCAGTCACATTCACCAACAGGGGCCCTCCAGCTGTGACAGACAGAGTCTACATGTTACCCCCCCCCGTTACCAACAGCTTGGACTCACAGTAGCCCTTTCTCAGTGCAGCGTGGGCAGGGAGGAGAAACACTAGGGGTGGACAGGACAAAAAGGAATGCTACCATCTCTTGGCGGCTCTACTCAAGTCTCCGGCGGCGTCTAAATTCAACTCAGGGACGGTTCCTCCGTTTCCCGTACCAAGAAAAAGAAACCATAGCTATGTACAGGGAGACGGTTCCCGTGGTCTGTACAATTTAGGCCTATACATTATGTACTTCATGTTTACGGCAAGAAAACTACACAAAACAAAAAGAAAGGAAAGGGGGGGGGGACCCAAAAGACAATCTCCTTAATTCATCTTCCCTTTTCCTCAGAAAGCAAAAGCAGTGACTTCAAGATTGGAGACGCGTGTGCAGGTTGGACCATTCACGCCTGTGCATCTCGTCTTTCAAATTAAAGTTCACATTTATTCCAGTAACGGGGAGGTGGAACCAAAAAAATAAAAATAAAAAAAAGAATCTATTCATTTTTTTCCTCCAGTTCTCACGGCCGGAACTCCAGCTCATCCACGCTGATGACCTTGGCGGGCATGGAGGGAAGGGGCTGCTCCAGCACGTCTGAGCCAAACCACTTGGACAGGCCGAGAGGCGGGGGGCTGCGTCCGTGCCGCGTGGCTCCGGCCCGGTGGGGGCCGTGGCTCTGGGCCGGAGGTGCTGCGTGCGCTGCGAGAGAGGGCAAAGCGTTAGAGGCAACACAACAGCACCCGCTTCAACGCCGAGAGACTTCCCGAGACGACGAGAAGCGGGTCACAGCGTTTCATTTAAACCCCCCCCCACCCCCACACGTAATTAGGTCGTGTAATTAACCCGGCTGGATTGACATCTCATGATAAACCTTCGAGTAATGTTGTGCGGATGCATAGGTGAAGTAACCATGGTTACATGAAGCTGTCCTGTTATCTGCTTGCAGAAACCGGTGGTTAACCGGTTCAACTGTTAATAAATGTACTGATTGTAAGTCGCTGTGGATGAAAGCGTCTGCTAAACGCTGTACATGTAAATGTAATCTCCAACTCAGCTGTGTTGTACTCGTCACCCCGGAGACCGTGCTAGAGGTGCGAGCGCTGCAGTCGCACCACGGCCAAAGAGGCGTCTACTCACTTGGTCTCTGGTGCTGGAGCTGGTGCTGGAGCTGGTGCTGCATTACTGCCAGCTGCATCTGAGTGCTGGCTCGGGGCGGCAGCAGGGGATGCCCCGTGGCACCAAGAGGGTACAGAGGCTGCCCCAGCAGGGCGGAGGGCAAGCCCTGAAGCTGTGCAAGGTCAACGTGTGGCGGGAATATGCCTGGAACGCAAACCAAGACCTCTGTTAGCCCCAGGAGGCCAGCGGCGCACAGCTATGCTAACCAGGGGGGAGGAGAGAACCACCCACTGACCTGCTTGCAGCAGCGCTGGCCCAAGCTGCTGTGGCTGAATGCCCTGGGCGAGCATTCGCTGCACCACACTAGGATGCAGGTGGGTGGGCGGAGGACACACCATCGGCACATGCGATAGCAGCGGGATGGGGTATGCGGGCCCGGGGAAGGCGGAGGCCGGCCCGGGAGGAGCGGCCCCTTGCTTGGGACGCTCGGGGTCCTTGCCGTGCGCGGGGAGCGGCGTGGAGCAAGCCTTTCCTCCGGGCTGCGAGCCGCTCCCATCGTTGGCGTCCAGGTAGGAGTTGGGGGAACTGCTCTCTGTAAGGGCACAAGCAAGAGACAGTCGCCCATCAACGCTCTAGGCAGCTCCAAGACTAAGGCCCAACACCGTGGGGATGGACGCACACAGGCTCCATACCATCCTGCGAGTGGCCGCCCTCCTCCTTGCTCCCTGGACGACTTCCCGGTTCATCTCTGCTCTTCTCTTTAGTCTCATACATTTTGCGGATAACAGATGTTGGTGTAAATGATGGAGACAACTGGGAAATACACGGACGACACACACACACACACACACACTATTTACATGTTGCAGTAGGAGACACAATAGCCCTTGCATGGCAGGGAACATGTTTGGACACAAAACATGAAAACAGACGCGTACCATGCTGGTGACTGCATTCCCTGGAGAGTTCCTGCCTGCAGGGTGAGGACCAGGCCCCGGTGAGCAATTCATACGCGGTTGTCTGTCATTTATAAAACACTTTGATAAGTATAACCAACGAAGAACATGCTATGGTGTGTAGGGGAAACAACAGGCCAACATCATCAACAAAGTTTAACATGAAGGAATGATTCCCCAATCCAAGGAAACCTTTACATCTAGTCAAACCTACCTACGAAAGGACTTTTCCTGTAGCTGCTTGTTATAGCCTGGCTGGAATGGGTGGTGGGCATGTAGGGCTTCCAGTTCATCGTGATTTAATGCCAGAGAGAGGGCCCTCATCTGTAGAGAGACACAGTACAATGCAACCAAGCTGAGCCTTCACATTTAAGGGAAGCTTTCCAGGGCAACACTGGATTTGAGCTATGTTGGTGTGTAATTCAGTGTGTGGAAGCAAGTTTCTTCCAGACGTTGTTACTGTACTTGTTTATTTAACTCACTACAGTTTAAAGAAACATCTACTTCCTACATTTCTCTAAGCTCTTCCATTTGCATATGCTTGGGAAAGTAGTTTATTTTTCCCCCACATTAGACAGCTTCTATTGAAACGGGAGAATCCGTCATTTTGTCCCACTGCGTGTATAGCGCCCGGACTACTGCAAACTGACTCGTTTGGTTTTGAAAACTGCGGGTTTATCATTTGCACTTCTCCATTATGGAACGCATGTACTCTTGGCCCCCCACGCCTTTAGCGAGGGTCACCAATCTGATTGGCAACTCAAGGTCCACAGTAGTTCACCTGCTGCTGCGTGGTAGGTCCTGGGCTGACAGACCTATGCATGTCTGCATACTGCTCCGCCAGCATAGGCGGGGGACCAACAGGGAACCCTGGGGATGAAAAGATAAACTTATTAAAGAGATGGATATAGGTCAGGCAAATGTACACAGCGGCCCAACAGCCAAACACTGAGCTTACGGTGTAGGTCAGGAGCTAGCATGCAGCCTAACAATGCAGTACTACATGACGATGTACTCATGAAACGCTTGGAGAGAGAACAAGAACAGCAGCACTAGCTGCTGAAGTCTCATGTTTAGACACGAAACATGGAGATTCGTCACGTAAATGACCAGATCAACAGAACCTCCATTAGGGGTCAGGAGGCGTGGCATGGCCGTGAAGGCACAACAACAGGTTAAGAGTCAGTCGGCGAGACAGGAGACATGCCGGTGCATGAAGCATGTAGCGGCCTGTACAGCTAGAGAGAGAGGCCTCCCAAAGCAGGGGGGCGTGTGCCATGAGCTTACCCCCGGCAGACTGCAGACGCCTGGGGAAGTATTCGGGTGAAGGAGCCCTCTGTGGAAACATGGGGGGCGAGGGCCCCTTGTGCAGCAGCCCGTGAAGGGGAGTGGAGGACGGGGCGTCTCCTCTGCTCAGCAGGCTGTCCAGCAGCGTAGGGGAGCGGCTGTGAGGACGCCCGTGGCCTCCCAGGATCTCCTGAAACAACAGACCACACACACACACCGGCTGAGCACAGCGTCTACACGGAGGCCCCCCAGAGCGCCACAATAAACAGGGGGAATGAAGCGGCAATTCTAACGGGCGCTTCAAAACAGACGGTGTGGCCACAACACTCACACAGACCTGGAATATGTTCTTCTGCTGGCAGGAGGGGACCCGGCCTTCAGACAGGGACACCACAGCGGGGTCTGAGGCCTGCTGCAGCAGTGGGGAGCAAGAGAGTGTGACGGGTGCCGTACGATGGAGGAGCACAAGAAAGCCCTTGCCCATTAAAAACCCATCCCAAGAGGCCTTTAGTGGCGCGACACAAGCAGCTGGAATGCTCGGATCACACCCGGCGTCATGGCAACTCTGCCTGCCCATTGAGATGGGTGATTAAGCAACGGCACACAAGGTGGCATTTGTGGAAGAGAATTAGAGCCTTCATTGATCTTTTATAATAATTGGAAGAAGAAAAAAATAAATAAAAAAAGTACACTAAGATTTTGACCCAAAATAGCCTACGGGGTCGATTTGTACTCGCCATTTCATGTGAGATTTATTGTAAGACGTTTGGCTATGGAACTAGAAGTGGGGGGTGTGAGGAGAGTCCTACTTAGTATACCTTTAACATTCAAATCCAAGACAGACGTGAAGAACAAATTTATGCCCATCCATTTTCTAGAACCGATAGACTAAATATCAAGTTGCGAGCTTGCATGCCACACGTTGGAAAGACTGTGCGTAGTTAAAATGGCAACGCGACAGAAAGTAGTCTAAAAAGGGTTACCTGTACCACATGCAAAATGCCGTTACTCATCCTTCGCAAGGCAATGCAGCAACATGCAGGCAGCTGTAAATATTCATGTTTAACAGTAGCACTTACACGGTTGGCGTTGGCGTTTGGGTGGGTTGGCAGAGTTCCACTTGCCTTCATGCTGCTGACCAGCTTGTTAAAGGCTGACATGTCAGCGTCTAGCGGGCGGGGCCGGGCACTGGGCCCGCCCGCTAGAACCTCCTCCAGGTGCTCTGCCATGAAGGGGGTTCCGTCTCCCCTGGACGGCGGGGCCGGCTTTCGCACCCTGGCCTCCGGCTCCAGCCTCATGCCCTTCATTCCTCCTTCCACCTCCTCCAGCGACATCACCACTCCCGAGTTGGCTGGAGACAGACGGGGACAAGTCAGACGCGTGTGTGTGTGTGCGTGCGTGCGTGCGACCGCAAAGCAGCCGCTGCTAGACAAGTTCTCAAAATGGCCCTCGTTGAAATCTTGGGGCATTTTTCTACATCTTAAAAAAAAAAAAAAAAGGTCAGTTTGCTCTGGTCCCAATCGGTTGAGATTGTGAACTTGGGAGCATTTCCTCCTTGGTTTAGTTTCTTTTGTACACAGAAATAATCCAAGCGCATCGAAGCGGGGTCAATCTAGCAGGCTGAACTACACCACTGCTCCAGGGTTCGCTTGGGACCGGACCAAGACCCACCTCCTCTCAAGGGTCTCTGTACGGATTCTTTGGTTCGCACCCGAGTGTGATTTGCGTTTTCAATCAAGCCCAAACTAATCGCACCAAGGGGGAAAACGAACCAGAGTACGATTTAACCGGACTAAAAAGTGCTGGTGTGAAAACACCCTTAAAGAGATACTGGACTTCTGTTACACCTGACACTACAGCTTCCTTACTTCCACATCAAGTCCTCATTACCATGAATTAACCCAGTCGTTCCTGGTTCTCTTACCTCCAACATCATCTACAGTTCAATTCTTCAAACTGCAGTTGAGAACACATGCTACAAGTGGACAGCTTTGTAGACACAATTAGGGCATTTAGCAGACGCCTTTATCCAAAGCGACTTACAATTACATGGAGCAGATCGGGGTCAGGCCTCTTGCTCAACCCAAGACCTCCCAGCTGGGAGGCCAACACCTAGACCACTAGGGCGACAGTGGGCACAGGGGGTAGAGCAGGTCGTCTGGCGTTCAAAAAGCCGCTGGTTCGATACCCGCTGACTTCTGACTAAGTGTCGAGGTGTCCCTGAGCAAGACGCCTAACCCTAACTGCTCCCGTTGTGTTGGATGGCGCCTTGCATGGCAGACACCCACATCGGTGTGTGACTGGGTGGATGTGAGGCAATGACGTACAGCGCTTTGAGTGGCCTGTTTGGTACCAAAAAAAGCGCTATATAAATGCAGTCCATTTACCATTTAGACTATCCTGCCCCCAAGTTAGAAGAATGGGTGAGAAACAACGCTGGATTCAAATTATGATCCAGTTCACGAATGAAAGACTCTTGACCGTCGTATGTCAGTTTGAGGTAAGGAAGCTATAGAATTCCGTGTCGCTTTAACAAGATCCAGCCATGCATTACCACCTTTTTGGAATGAGTTAAACGTGCTATAGAGACGGTTAGGGGCCCAAAGCTCCGCTAGGCATGTACGAACGCTAAAGTGACACGCACTGCTTTCCCGTAGCCGTGCTTTGTTGGCTGAGAGGCTGGAGAGCAGGGGCTTCAAGTCTATCTTGGCCTTGTGCAGGAGCTCCAGGATGTCCACCTTCTCCTTGCGTTCCGATGACTGAATGGGTGTGAAGTACGCTACGGGGCCCTGGCTGGGAGAGGCACAGCGCGGGTCCAGCCCTAGAGGGAAGCAGAGCGGGACCGAGGGGAGAACCTGTTTTAGTGGCATGTGCACTCAAGCATCAGGCGTTGCGAGTCATGGGGCATTTTGAGCAGACACCAAGTAGCTAAAGACATTAGTTTTCTCCATCCCCGTGTCATTAACACATATATATACAGTCTTAGATAGAGACATCTATATCTATCAATATATCTCTATGTTGATCTCTATCTCTCTATCAATATCCATCGATAAATATTTATCTATCGATGTCTCTTTCTATATACATCTATCTAGATGTATACTTCTATCTAGATATCTCCATCTCTATATATCTAGCAAGAGATCTATCTATAGAAATCTATCCATCTATCAGACTAATGGGAGACTCTAGGTTTCAACCAGGTGAGACTTGCTGCCTTTACCTGCGAGTCTCTCCAGCTCCTCATGGGGCGTGGACCTCATGCTGCTGGAGCGGCTGCCCGAGGGGCTCATGTTACTGGAGAACCACTGACTGAAGCGGCTGGCCGAGACAGGGCCTTCCCCCAGCACGTCCTCTATCATCTGTAAGGCAGCAGGCAGGGGTGAGACACGGGTGAGACACGGGTGAGACGGGGCATGGCACAACATGCGAGACTGAAGCTGGTGAAGGATGAGGGGGGAAACTTACGTTTAGAGAGCTTTCCATGTTTAAAACAACGCGCTAGAGGTTAGCGGAGCTTCATACGACGCATTGACGGTGGGTCCTAAATCCATTAAACGCAGTGAACCAGCTCAGCTTTGTCCGTTTAGTTCAAACCAACAACCATTCATGTGGCAATGATGATGGGCATAAATTTGAGTTACTGCATTACATTTTGAAAACAAGAGGCATCTCTACGCCCTCAATGGCCTTCTGGAGAACTACAGTGCACAGTGCCAATGCCACCACCGCATGTTGTGTCGTTGAGGTGAAGGCAAGCTTGGCCAGTGTAGAGGTATTCAAGATAATAAATGTCAGTTTGATAAGCTAGACACCCATGACTAGATCTGGACATGAATGAAGGAGGACCTTGTCATCAGCATTTTGACACCGAACCAAAGGGGCTGGTCAGTTTGACAGCTAGCAATACAGCTTGGCACTTTCAAAATAAAAAAAAAATAAAAAACTGAAGACCTCTACTATGGAGGTCCGAGACATGCCGTTAGAAATAGTGAATCTAGATGTCACACACGACACCACAGAACCCTCATGGTGCACCCCCTAACTTACAGAAGCCAATCCTGGCATGGTCTTCTCCAAATTGAAGAACTCGTTGAAGTCAAAGTCCCCCCCGGACTGTTCCGGCAGAACCTCGGGATGCGGAACCTCCTGATCCGCTGTGGAGTCTCTGACCACATCTGGCTCCTCCTGACCGCCGTTACATTCCACTACTGCAGTCACACACACACACACACACACGTTACTAGTACAGCAATGAACAAAGCCCCATTAGTGCTTCCAATGTGGGGCGCTCATCAAGCGATGCCCAACTACACCAATCTACTAAATGAGCACGGCACACTTTGCTTCAACGTGCCTTCTTTCAGGGATTCCGTCCTCTTCCTCGATCGCTTTGACCTTCGCTTGTCATCTTCCAGGATCTTGTCATCGAACCCAATGAGCTCGATGGTCTCAGACTGACTTGTGGGCCCGCCAGAGAACCACTCTGGTTCCTCCTCTGCATAAGAGTCATTCCTTCTCCTCTCGCTGAACACGCGTTTGTCACCAAAGTCTCTCTGCAGATGTGTGGCAAAACGGAGTTAGAACACTGGCACCACATATGGATAAGCCGCTCAGAACCCCCACCCACCGCGAGTGCTCAGCCTAGCGGTGGCATCTTATGACTAAACCCAACGGGCTGCGTCTCCCAGATGTCCTGTACATAAAGCAATGGAATGCCATACACTACCCTGAATCTTTTATCCTTGAAGTCTCTTTCCCGTTCCCTCTCTTTCTCCACGCGGGTTTCCCTTTCGAAGGCCCTGGCAGCCAGGATGCGGCCACTGCCGATTCTGCGCGGGCCCCCGAGGCGAAGGCTCTCGTTCTCCTTGTTCTCCAGGGGGCTGACGGGGCGACGGGCATGGGGCGGGGGGAGGGCGCTTCCCTGACACCCCCCGCCGAAGCTGCGGCGCTGCGGGCTGAGCACCACATCCAGATCGTCCTCCTTTAGACGCTCACGGGGATCTGGGAGGAACGGGACGGACGTCAGAAACACGGCACACAGCCCTCCTCCTCCTCACCCCGGGAGGCTGAACGCAACACGTTACAGACGTTTAAGATGGCCCAACCATTAGCTAGAGTTACACACCACTAAGATCCATGCATGCAGTGTTTCCGCATACTAGGGCACCCCCCCCATAAAACAATGTCATTTTACAGCACACGAAGCCTCTGCCCTCCAGCCCCGCCCACCCCGGCTGCGACCTACCTGGAATTCTACGTTTTAAAGGAACTCGATCATCCCCGTAGTCCTTCTTAAACGGGTCCACAGGCGAGCTGCGCTCTGAAGTGGGGTACAGGGAGGCGTGCCATTTCTCAGGATCCCACACACCGTCACTGAAACACAAGAAGACGGTCAGAAGGCGGACCCTCGCTGAGCCGCGCACACCGCGCGTCAGACGCAACTCCAAAATGGAGGCTCAAAGAATGAGTGTTAGAGATCTGTTCACAAAGCGTGTCACAACAACGGCATAATGAAGGGGCAATAAACTATTTGGCTGCAAATACGGTCCATTCAGATCAGGGTCATCTTCTGAGGTCTTTAGTTTTCAGAATGATGAATACTCTGAGCAATACAAAAGGTGAAAATGCCAAAATTGGCAATCGCAATAAAGAGACGTTATCTAGATCACTTCAGGTGGACTGAGCCACATGATTAATAGTAAACTGAGCCCTCCCCCCACCTCTAATCACACTATTTAGGAAGCCTTGATGCCATTAATAAAGCCACACAATACTATAGTTTCACACATTGATGAGACCATATTGTCTGAATGCTAACGGAGATGTCTCCCATTTATTTCTGTGGACGAGCCTAGAAAATATACAGGCTCACTTCACAAGAACAAGTCGGTTTTAGGAGTGTAGAATTTAAGTCACACTGGCAATTCTAATGCACCTTCTCTGGAACATTTACACTACAAACAATAGAAGGAAGTCCTACCTGTCATATTTGTCAGAGAGACAGTCGGGCCTTTCGTTGGAGATTGGCAAATTTTTTATTTCCAGAAGCTGCTCCTGTAATGAAATGAGATACTGTTCAGTTCAACGTAGTCACACCGTCTATGCTTAAGACTCCTAAAGGCTTTCCATTACCTTAGTGTATCTGTAAGGAGATAGTGCCATTACTGGTTCTTCCACTTTGTCCAAAGCAGCAGCATCACTGTTCTTCTGCACAACACATGCGTCACTTTCCATGGTGGATTGGAGGAGGCAAATCAAAGCACGGGTTCCAAGGATGGCACTACTCCTGTTGGAAAAGCACATTGAAACTAACCGATGGAAGGCATACCGTGAAACACAGGCACTTTAAGTTAATGAAACCGCATCTTAAAGAAACGCTGCATCCATATTGCAATACCTGTCCTCACGCCGACAAAATAAAGATTGGGCTACTAGAACTGGATCTACATTGTCAACGGCTGTTCAATTCAATAATTTCACAAAAACATACGACCAAAACGCCGATGGCGGTCTCCACTAAGCATGTATTCATAAGTTACTTACGTTTGCAGAATAAAATCCATTTTAGACATTTACATTTGGGATTCAAAATTAAAACGCGTCTTAAAATAAATTCTGCAACAACAAAAATGGGCAACTCAAGTATACATACTGCCAGTAGAGCGGGCGATCGGCATTGCAGACACATTTGCTATGTTCAAATTTCTTAGTATGCCCTATCTACACAGTGACGGAGGGAGAAGATTGCATCCTACAGCTGGCACACATGGACTGCTGCATTGCCAATGAGGGATACATTTCCCCACTGCCAATTATGTCACAGCACAAAGCACCATGGGACAGTTTCAGTCCGGTAGTGTGCAGTGAATCCACACTTAAAAGTGATCAGTTAGCTAGTATGGATAGCAATATCGTCACTAAGACATCACACACTCAAAGTATACTCCGTTAGCATGGAGAACGTCGACAGCAAATGTTAGCGAACAAGGGTTTTTTCCACGGAGCGCGTCGGTGAGGTCTTACATCGAGGTGGAGAAGCTACGGAAGCGATGGCTTGACCTAAATGGAATTCCGCTCAGCTGAACATGCACCCGAGGAATTGGGAGACTACATTAAAAAGAACAGTTAGCGTCAAGTAAAAAAATAATAAGAGCGCCTTGGTCAAGCCGGAAAAAGTACTATATGATTAATAATGCAACCCTCCTAACTAAGAAGTTCAATGGGCCCTTTGTTTTGACAGTCAAGACCAGGCCTGGGCGTCCCATTCCGGCTGCATCTTACCAAGAGCAGGTGTAGATGCACTTTGAAACGCGTCCGGCCGGCTTCCACGTGTTAACCAACTACCGTTTAGTTTAGCAGCGTGCATCGTTTAAAGCAGAGCTGGCCCCATGGAGCACGATCGCTAATCAACGGAAACACCATTAGCCAATCAGCTGGTTAATTGATAGCGGCCGGAAAAAGCCGAGGTGCGACTTGACACGTCAATTAGCCATGCTAAATAAACCAGCAAATTAGCCAACTACGTATCTTACGGCTCGGTTGTATTTGTAAAGGAAAATGCAGTGTGGAAAGAGTCTGGTAACAGAGTGTATTTATGTGTCATTATTGTTTCCACGTTAGGTTACCTGTGTAGAGCTGCTATAAAACACTAGCCTTTCTGTTAGCTGAAATAACCGAGGAGTGACTAACCTATACAAGTTAGCGCGAGTTCAGTACGTATGCATTTTAATGGAAATGTTGCTAAGACAAGTATTCACTTACTGAGTCTGAATGATGCTGAGACTGTCGTTTGTTAACGGTCGTCAGTTAGTTAGCTAGCTAGCTAGACTAGCTATTTTAGCTAGCTAGCTAACTAGCTGGGGAATGGGAATAATGCCCACCCAGCAAGCAGGAAGCTCCAAGCCGGCTGGGTCTCTGCAACAGGTTCAATAAACAGACGATGGCGAGGCACCTGAACACAACAACAAACTATTCTCGTTCCGAGACTGTTTACTCTCAACTAAGCGTTCGTTCTGTTTTCTCAGCCGTAGCAGCGATTTCCCCCTGATCGCCGCTTTAAGAAGGTCCTAGGAAGGATTACACAGTGCCCATCGCGCCTTTATAGAATATTTAATTATCTATTGTGTACCATGGTTGTGAAGCCAGCATGAGTCATTCTAAACTGTAGTTCAAAGATTATATATGTTTCAAAATTAGTTTTTAGGAACTTATTTATTTATCTACGCCGTGCTTTTGTAAATGTATATTATGCAGCTATATAAACCAGGCGTTGTGTATGACACCTATTCCTTCTCCTTGGGTGTACTCCATTTGTAATATGGATCCGCCCGTTTGAACCATGAGTTTAACACAGCGCTCTTTTCTAGGTTTCCAAAAGAAGATCTAGCTCTTGCGGGATATTCAGAAGTTTAATCGAACAAGTATATGATTCTCGAAGGACCGTTGCGGAGCGTCGCGCGTTTGTCAAAACGCACGAAATATTGTTTAAATACAGGTTACATTTTGTATACAAACGGTTTACAACGGAGAAAAAATTGCCAGCGTTATGTCGAATAAAACATTTGAATGAACTGTTAACCTACTCTTCGTCAACCAAGCAGCTAAGTTGTTCAACACAGTCTGGAACGTTTCCCCGCAGCCTTTCGGCGCTTGGTTACCAACCTTTTGTATTGACTGTTTCTGGCACGTTTGGCTTCACGTAGATGTTGAAATGCTCCCCTCTCTCTACCTGGACTGATTTAACCTCCAGACGAGTTAGGTGTAGTCTGCGACTGCTCACACCGAGCTGTCTATTCTAAATCAAGTTGAGACGATGCAAAAAGTTCCACTTAAACCCAAAAGATCAGGTAATAATGTCGAACTCCGTAAAAACAGAGCGTTCACACGAAGGATTCCGTACAAAGTTGGCTACACCTGGAACAGAGGTGGACGGCTCAAAGAGCTAAGAATAAGGTAACATGAAAAGGGGTACAGTCTATTTTGGCTATGGTTTTACTGCAACTGTCCCAGTTTATTATCATTATGGCTCTTCATATCATTTTGCTAATTATCATATCACTCTTCACCGGCACAGACACTTGGCAAGAAAGTTCCTAAAGATATGGATGCAGAGAACCTTTGGCAGGGTGCATCCTCACGAAGCAAGGTGACGCCCCAGATCTGCCTTGGTTTATTTTATAGTCAATAAAATGTTTCAAATCAAGTGGGCATGTTGGACACGCTTAGATTTCACACAGACGGCAGTTTTCTGATTGAGCGAGGCCGTGCGTTACCCAGGGCCCATCACACCCGAGGAGTGCTGCTCCGAGCCCTCCAGGCCTGGAGAGAGGACTGGTGGACTCGCGGCAGGGAGTGGAGCCTCATGGTGCGGGCAGAGTGCCATCGCAGGTCAGTGTGGGAGCTGTTGGCACGACGCCACTCTTTGGGCACCCCCCCCCCCCCGATTTGGGGCTGGAAGCGGCCATTGCGCTTCAACGCCGTTTTCGGAAACGCTGATGTTTTTGTTTCACCCTCTGAGGGCGCATGCCTCTCGCCCTGCCTAGTGCAGAATGGCTGGAAGTCCTCTCTACTCCTCCGCCTACAGACATCTTCTGGACTCACACCGTTCCATAAACACCCCTCACATAACACATAACATACCCCCAAGACAGCCACACCCTTTTTTGAAAAGTTGTGTTTGAAAATCGAAACAGTAATCTGGGACAGGGTACTGGGGTTCTAGATTCAGGGGGTTAACACCATTGAAACCAACAATCGTGCAGCAAACGGAGAGAATTGTACCTCCAAACGTTTCCCAGTCGGTGGGGGTTTGTTTAATGACTCCCTTCATATTGTAGGTACTACATTTGCAACCAGACCTTCCAGAATTGGCAAAGGTTCGTGGCCCGGCGAAGGCAGAAGAGAAGCAAAGCCGAGTGGGCGCAGGCCTTTGGTATGTGTTTCGTCAAGTAGCATCGTCTGTGTTCACCTTCAAACCAAAGGGCCTTTACCCCTATCACTGAGCCTTCTCCATTGCCGTTTCCTTTATCAGCTGATCGGCAACGGGTCCGTCTAGTGTGGGACAAGTGGGAGGTTTATTTGGAGATGGGGCGCCTGAAGGGCAGAATGCGTGAGACGGCCCTTCAGCGGGGGAGACGCGCAACGCTACGGTACCGTTCCCCCACTGTGTGTCTGCTGTATACCAATGAGCCGCTCTGTAGAGACTTAGTAATGGCCAGTTGTATTCCCGCCCGCAGCTCAGCATGGGACATGTGGCGGAGGAAACTGCAGAGCAGTTCTGACTACTGTGCTCTGGAGATCCAGTCTGTGCAACACTGGGCTTTGGCTTTACAGAGAAAGGTAACTAGAGGCTTCACAGGCTGTACTTCACTATTTACTGTGATGGAATCTAATGGCCATCCCTTTGTCCCAGGCGTGGCTTCAGTGGAAACAAGAACAAGTGTTTGCAGCGGCTCAAAGAGAGAAGGCGTCCAAGGCTTCGCTGCACTTCATGCGCAGCCTGCGGAGGAAAGCATTCCGTCGGTGGACATGTTATGTCTATGGTCGCCAAGCCAAGAAAAAGCTTCAAGGTCGCTAGTTATTAATTGCTTAATGGACCTCTGTACTACCGACCACATGTCAATGCTGGCTAATACGAACAAACATTATTCATTGTATTAGCCACAGCTGTGTTGACCCTGCTAATGACACATCTGTGAAGAGGGGCCATTGCCGTGTTCACTAGGCCAGGCACTTTACCTCTAGAGCACGCTTCATCCACGAGGCAGACTCGATGTGCTTCACATGAAAACATGCCGTACAATATAACAGGAGTTAAAAACAATGCATAAAAAGACATTTAAATTAAAGAATACAAGGGTAAGAAGAAGCATTTGAATTAAAGAAGAAAAGAATATAATCAAAAGTTTAGTCTGAATTTAAAAGTAGTCCGTGTTGGGAGAAAGTCTCAAATCTTTATTCCGGCTATTTCTTAAGTGTGTGTGTGCGAGCGAGCGAGCGAGTGAGAGAGAGAGAGAGAGAGAGAGAGAGACATTCAGACATCTGCCCTGACTGATAAATAGTAGCTAGCTAAATGCTACTATAAATACTGTGTGTGTGTGTGTGGGTGTGCCCTGACTCCAGGCATGGCGGTGCCCACACGGCACCTCAGCCTGCTCCACGGCTGCTGGAGGAGCTGGAGGAGCGGGATGCGTGGCAGACAGGCCGAGGGGGCGCGGCTGCAGGCGGCAGCCGGCCTGGCCCGACGGAACACCCGGCGCAGAGCGATGGAGCGCTGGAGAACCTGTATCCTCAAAAGCACTGCTAACTTCTGCACGCGCTCACCGCCGCGTCCCGTGCGCTACCTGACAGTGAACTTTCCCATCACTGCCTTTCTACATGAACTAGTTCAATGTTCAGTTCACACGTTTTAAAATGAACTAGTTCAGTTCATAGTTCATACTAAGGTCACAGTTCCAAAAAGGAACTAGTTCATAGTTATTTTTTCCATATGTTGCTGCGAGCTATTATTTTTCTAGATGATTGCCACAGCCCATATAGAACCACAGACAGCAATTATTTTATCAGTATTAACCCTGAAACTATGCGTCAGATGTCATCTTCATAATCTTGTCATAAAACTAGTTTAAATGATCATACGACGCGTCCTTGCTGTTTTGTCGGCTCCATGCTGCTTTTTGTTTTGATGACGCATGCGGCGGTGCAACACTGGTGGCTGGTGTTGCCAGATAGCGTGTTTTTTCCTCTACATATTATCTGTTTACGTTGTGTTTTAGCCGGGTTTTCGCGTGGAAGGCTCTATAGAAATCTGGCACCCTAATGAACAAAGTTAAACTGAGAGAGAGACAGACACCAGATTGAACAAGTTCACAGCACGTTCAGTTCACAGTAACGTTCATCAGGCAGTAATACAGTACGTTCAGTTCACAGTAACGTTCATCAGGCA
>JAOEHI010000020.1:75675-88168 GCA_025447815.1 Percopsis transmontana
AGTATATGCACTGATATATATAGAGATTTAAATATAATTTTCGCTCTTTTATATAGATTCTTAGATTGCTCCCGCTTCTTTTATGTGAAAAGTGATTCAAAAAAATCGACTCCGTCTAACAAATGTGTCACAGCTATGACAGGTGTGACAAGGGGTGTCAGCTGGAAGCCATTCTATTTGCGGTTATTAATATTTAGTATTAGATTAATAGCTGTAGTTTTTAAGTAATTCTTTATTTACAAAAAACTACGCATGCCGTTAAAATAAAGTGATATATTACATTATTTATAGTCTCTCAAAAAGTCCATTCTTAACTTCTGCAGTTTGTGCCGTATACAACGTAGCCTGAACTGTACATTTGTTTATTTTTTTAAATCATTTTTTCCCCAACTGTATCTTTATGTGTGTAATAATTTTTGAATGAATTCTAAATTAATTCTGTATGTCCATGGCGGTCTTAGAGAAAATGGACAGCAGTAGCTATCATTCAGAGTTTTATTTGGTTCAAGTTAACACCCACACTGATTTTGGAGATCTCATGCAGCAATTGGACCATAGATTCAGAAGAAGGGATGAGGGATTTATTCATAAACAGGAAGTGACATCACCGCACAACAGGAAGTGCAAAAGCTCTGGTGTGGTGCTTAGGCTCACAGTACCATAACAATGCATCCAATGCTCTGTTGGTTATTTGGTATTTGTTATGCAGTAGCAAGATGAAGGAAAAATGGCAAATGAGAGGCATTCAGAGCACATGTTCAAATACTGAATCCGGGGCCAATAAGTGTGCTGCTCAAACCATCAGTGTTTCCCAAATCACTCTCATGACATCTCCTCACAGTGTTTCCTATATCTGTGATTGCTATTGGGGTAAGCAATATTATTGTTTCAATTGTAATTTATTGAGACCAGACTACAGTCCACTGGGACATAACCACAAATGTAACCCACTACCAACGCGAACTCCGCCCTTACAAGCGAGCGAAATCTTGCAGTTTCACTGAGATGCTTCTAGCCCTATTATTCTAAGCGTTTTAAGCAGAAAGCTTTAACGTGGCCCCCGAACGGGCGGCCGCCAAAATAAGGCAGCCAGCTAGAGATCATTGTCCATCAGCGTGGCATATAACACAAAAGAGTTAAAACACGTTTTCATAAATACTCTCGTCACATTCACTTGCATTTAGTTGCAGAGCTCATGATAATACATCTATAATATCTCCTGAGAAAAAGAGGTGAATTCTTCAAGCATTGCATACATTTCTAGGGTCTCTCCGAACAATGACAGTGTGCGGGGCAGGGCGCGGTTGACCCAGCCCCCAACGAGGGCAACAAGGGATTACAAGGCTGGTCTCTTTGGCTTCTCCACACCATGTTTTACCATCCAGTCACACATCTCTGCTTCTCTCTACCAACAGGTCACTAACAGACATTACAAACACGATCTGGTAAAATAATCTCCCTTAGCGTCATCCTGGATGTGTCTTTAAAAATGTGCAAAATACGGGGGAAAAAAGGTTTTAAAAAAAACAAAGTAACGAAAACTAGACCAACAAGTACAAGTTGAAGAAAAGCATGTCAATGAATTAATGATATTTATGTTCAAACTTGAACAATAACCATTTAACTCAACTGAACCTTTCTCAACCATTTTAGGAAAGTCGAACCTATTAAATAGAAACACCAGAAATGGGAAGGAGGTTGCCATACCTGTGAAATCCCCACCAACCACATATTCTACACTCTCAAAATGCCCTCTCACACGAAACTAAAGGCAGATGGTATGGTGCATTACATAGGTGAAGATGCTGCATACAAATTATAAGCATATATATATATATATATAATTTTTTTTTTGATTTACAGTGTTTTTTTTCCCCAACTCTTGAAACCAACCAGTTTAAACCCATGATACACACAGACATTCCATTCCCATATTTTCCACACTCAGTCTCCAGGGCAGCAAAAAATATTTTGGGTTTCTTCCACTGATCCACCATGTTGGTGCTTAAAGCATCAACAGCTCCCACTCTATGTAGAGGTAACAATTAAACATCTGTCATTTTGGAAAGTATTGGTTAGTCAGTTTATCAACCCCATATAACTTCTCTTTTTTAAACAAAGGATTTATCAGAGCTTAAAATTTTTGACAATGTCACGATCTACCGGTTGAGTCACCGTTCTGGTCTGAGTATTAGTGTCTTGTGGACTATGATTATTCATGCAAGATTTCTGATCAAAACATGCCATCATGCAAGTCATTTCTATGCATTGAACAAGCACAATTATTTATGTATTTGTTTGGAAATCTTTCTGAGTAAATGTAAGCCCTTGGCCCGAGTTGATCCCTTAATAAACAGACCCTTAACCAATTGGTGAGAAAGGCCATGTAGAAAAAGCATCTTGATGTGGGTATAACAAAGATAAAATGACTAGAACAGTTAACTGACACGGGCAAAATGTTGAATATTGTTCTCTCTCTTTTTTTTTTCTTTTTTTTTTTTACCTTTTTGCATTTTTTGCCTCTCAAATTAAGTGGAGATACAAGTATATTCAGCATTAACAACCTAAAGAAAAACAAACCCCTCTGTTGCTTTGGGTCTTTTTTTCTATTTCACTCACCAGACTTCTTTTTGTTTGCTTATACAGAGTGTGTCATTTTGTTCTTCTATACAATTCAATACTAAATGACACGAAACCGCTCGTTCGACTGCTTCAAGACGATATCTCAGCATCGAACAGTGTCCTTGTTTATCCCCTTGCAACACTGTTTTCCATAGGAATCCATTACTTGCATCCACATCTTGGATTCCTTTCGTGTGTCTTGTTCATGCCTCTAAATGTAGAGTTTAATTGTCTTATCCTTAGCCCAGGAATAACTAAGCAATCTGCCTTCTATCAGATGTGTCTTAAGTGTCTATGTAGATTTTTCATTCCCCTTTTGTTAAGATCGTTTGTATTTGTAGATGCAACAGTGTCCCACAGTACTCTGATTACGTTTGGTTTATGTCTTGGAAGTGTCTTCAAGCTGTGACGGGCCACGCTGCCGCTCTCCGCATCGATACAAGAACGAAGTCTGTAAACAAAATTATTGAATATTTTTCTTTTTCTTACTTGCAAATGAAATAATCTGTACATCGGTGTTGGGTTAGATGGTTTCCTCTCGCTTTGCTTGAAGTTACGTTATTATAATTATTAGTGTTATTACACAGGGTTATTAGTCCTGACGCCCTAGCATTTTGATTCCTTCACGTTTCGTCCTTTCTCTTTCCTCCCCCCCTTGCCCTCGTTGTTGTCGTCCTGTTTCTCCTTGTCAGGTTTGGTTACACTGTCATAAGAGGGGAGGGAGGCCGTGGAGGGAGTGCCCTCCTTCTTCCCCTCCTCCTGATTGGTCCCTCCGTTTTCCACCTTGTTGTTGGCCTGCCTGCGTTTGCAGATGAACCCCCGCCTGGCCAGGTGGGAGCGGTAGGCCCTCTGGATGATCTTGGCCGAAACCTCCTCCTGCTTGCGCCTCAGCGTGGTGGTGATGGGCTCGTAGGAGACTTTGGAGGGGTTGGCTGCCACGAAGCGCTCCTCCATCTGCTGCCGCAGCATGTCCAGCTCGCCGCTGTCGCCCAGCACGCGCTTGGTGAAGGCGAACAGGATGTCCAGGCAGTGGATGCGGTCGCCACTCACCATGGGCATATCCATGGCGATCAGCTCGATGGTGTTGGGCTTGGGCACGCGCAGCGGGTGCTCCAGGGCGTCGGCGAAGTCCGACAGCTTGGAGTAGGTGATGAACTGGGAGGCGTCCGGGTCGAACTTCTCCCAGATCTCGTAGAAGGTCTCGAAGTCGTCCTCGCTGAGCGGGTCGGCGCTCTCCTCCGTGGCCACGCTGAAGTTCTCCAGGATGATGGCGATGTACATGTTGACCACGATGAGGAAGGAGATGATGATGTACATGACGAAGAAGAAGATGCCCACGGAGGGGTTGCCGCAGTTTCCTGTGACCGGGGTGCCCGCGTTCTCCAGAAGGGGGTCGCAGTCCGGGTCGTAGTTGAGGATGGGCAGCAGCAGGCCGTCCCAGCCGGCTGACGTGGTGATCATGAAGAGGCAGATCATGCTGTTGCCAAAGGTCTCAAAGTTGTACATGTCGTCTATTCCTGCCCCGTGTTTCACGTAGCCGAAGTTGGACATGCCAAAGATGGAGAAAATGAACATGACCAGGAAGAGTAATAGGCCAATGTTGAACAGAGCAGGAAGTGACATCATCAGGGCAAACAACAGAGTCCTAATTCCTTTTGCCCCCTTGATGAGACGTAGGATTCTGCCGATACGGGCCAGACGGATCACCCTGAATAGGGTCGGTGACACAAAGTACTTCTCAATCATGTCCGCCAGAAACATTCCTATAGGCAAACAAAATAAGAGGTTTAATAAGAGACTGAATGTGGCCACTTGACTGCCATGTTAAACAGCTGTGGGACTGCCACTAGCCACTAGAGGGAGATGGTCATACTTTAAATGCTGGCTTGTTGTAAAATAGCATCAGACTGCAGCAAACAGTGGAATATTTCCTCAGTGAAGGAAATCATTTTACAGTAGACTTCTTTCCCAAACTGAACCAGAAGTCAACCTTAAACCGCATTTACAATTTTAAAGAAAACATACACAAAATTCACATTAAGAGGGAAGCCAGTTACTCCGGATTTCCTCTTTTGAATGCTTACCCACAACTGAAAGGATGACCACAACCACATCAAAGATGTTCCAGCCTATGGTGAAGTAGTAGTGGCGCAGGGCGAAGAGTTTCAGTACAAACTCAGTGGTGAAAGCCACAATGAACACAAAGTTGACCCAGTAGAGGATGTTCTCTGTGTCGTCCGACTGGTCGTCTGTCTCCACCATCATGGTCACCATGTTGAGGCAAATGAGGATCATGATGGAAATGTCAAAGACCTGCTGCGTCACAAAGTCGAAGACCATTCCCTGGATGCTGTTCTGAGGAGGGGGGGGGGGAAGGGGGAGCATTATTTTTTGGATAAAAGCGTCTGCTAAATGCTGAAAATGGAAAAAATGGAAAAAAGAATTATTATGAGAAAGAATTAATATTAAAAACAGCAAATCCTTAGCTAGAGCTCCTTGTGTGTTTTAGAGAACGCCTGAAAATCTGAGTGTCAAAATCAGCTTGTTGCTGGAAGTCCATGCTGTAGTATTTTGAAAGTATAGCATTACTTAAGCAAGCTACATTTTCCATTTTATGACTTGCTTTGTCTAGCAAAGCAAAACTCCAGGAAAACCATTCATGGTAGAAGTGGTGCCAAAAGATGTCAATCCAATTTATTAGCAGGCATTTGGATCACCTGCAACCTATCAGGAAAATTAAAAAACACAAGAACTTCTTTCCTGTCATCATGAACTGAACAATTTAATGCCATGCTGATTGGCTCAGTTATTTTCTAACCAGGCCCAAACTGTTGATTGGAAGGTATCAAAATAATTTAGCAGAGTGAAACAATATAGAGCTCACAAGCTCAAGAGGATTGGAGGTCTATATAAAAAGACTGTATTTACTAGTGGCCTAGGTATTGGTTTCTGTGGCTTCTTCGATCCCAGTTTCTTCATGGCGTTGTAATATTTCTTCTGTTCTTCTGTCATGAAGATATCCTGACCTCCAAAGTAATAGGAGAAAAACATACTGGTTACAATATGAAGCATTTGCCATCTCTTTTCAGTAGTAATTCAAATTTTTACTTTAAACTAATTTCAAAATGGCCCCTGCATGTAGTGGCTGTTGTGTTGTAACTTTAAAATAACAAATGTATAGATTAGATTAAATTAGATAAATCTTATCTTTTTCTTCTGCTGGTTGAAGTTGTCAATGATGACACCGATGAAGAGGTTGAGGGTGAAGAAGGAGCCAAAGATGATGAAGATGACAAAGTAGATGTACATGTAGATGTTGTCTTCATAGATGGGCTGTTCTTCCACCTGAGGAGCGTCACATATATAAATATAGCCTCTATAATGTACATTTTATAAAGGTAATGTGTAGGTCAGATGCAAACGACATCTCACATTAATCAGGGAGAAAGTAAAGAGAAAGCGTGACTGGCCTACCCTTCTAGAATCTATTGCTGCATACATAATGTCCATCCAGCCTTTGAATGTGGCCTGTCATGGGGAAAACACATCATATTGAAACGGGTTCAACACTAACCAGCTGTGAGGAGCCAATCAGAGAGAAGGGAAAACCACATTTCCTTACCACTTGCAGGAGCGCCAGGTATCCGGCCCCGACGTTGTCGAAGTTGATTTTGACATTCTTCCATCTGACTTCAGAGTAGTTTGCGTTGATGAGCTGGAAGCATTCCGTGATGTTGTTGACCACTTCGGCGTTGAAGTATTCCCCCTCTGTCTCGTTGTAGCAGTAGTGGTACTTCCCGGCGAACAGGTTGACGCCCATGATGCTAAAGATGAGCCAGAAGATGAGGCACACCAGCAGCACATTCATGATGGAGGGGATGGCTCCCACCAAGGCGTTCACCACCACCTGGGCGAAACAGAAAAGGTCAAGGTTAGCGCAGGCTCCACGTTACCAAACGGCAAGAGATGCTCACGCACATTACAAGGATGGCGACATACATGCACACACACATGCACATGCGCCATCTCTCCCTGAACAATACCCTCACTTCCAGATCGATTTCATTGCTATAAATCTGAGTGGTCGTGCAGCCACAATGCACTTTATCCCTTTAACTTTATTCTCATAGATCTATTCACGATTTATATGCGCATTCAGGTGTTAATATTTAAGGGATAATTACAAGAGATGAAAGTGGATTTACTGCAGCCAGAGTTTATTAACTATAACTCCCCGACATCACTTAGAAACATATGCAGAGATATTTAGCACCTGGAAAGTGCTCTTACACAGCTTCATAGATGAATACAAAGTATATAGTATAGTTGGATCCACTGGTGCAAGGCACTAAAATAATGTGATAAATTGTTAAAACGCAGAGTAAACCCCAACCTAAAATAACTAGTCTTTGTGCTATATAGTTAGGGGTTATTTAGGGTTTGGAAAAAAGGAATATATGAGCATCTGTGCATGCATTGAGCGGTGAGTTATAAAACTTTAGGTAAATACAATAAAATCTGTAAATGAATAAAGCTGGTTAGCAAACAAGCAAGCCAATTTGAGTAGTAGCCTACTTTGCCTACTGCGGCGGGACATCACACATCAAAATACGACTATGACACATCCACGCGATCCGTTACTAAGGCAATTACAGAACCATGTTTTCATGCAAACCATGGTTGAGATGCTTTAAAGGGAGGGGAGCAGGGGTGAAGGAGAGGGTTATGCAACCAGAAGTTTGTTGATCTTCCAGTGTGACAGTGCCAAAGCCAAACTGTGGTAATAGCAGATATAGGGGAGGCAAGGAAGCCGAGCTCTGATATTAAAGCGGTCTATCAGGATTATATTCTGCACAAAAACAACCACAAGCAGATCCAACCTGTCATACATGGATACATGGCAGTCTAGTCAAGTAGGCCCTATTCTGGCTGTATGAATGCATTAGGTACTGCTAAGAAACACACCTGTATTGGTGGCATTGCTGAAGTTGATTCATTTCAATCAACATCGCCATCAACCTAATAGAACATCTACATGCTCTCTCAGGTAATACTAAACATGCAAGAGCTAACCAATGGGACAAATAAGTATTAGCCTTTTTTAGCTAATATATGACAAGATCCTGGACAGCCTTTTAACTTGCTAATACACATGTATGTTTGTTAGCAAATAAATCTTGTGAAACACATCCCGAGGGTATAATTGGGTGATATGCGAACTGTATACAGCATTCCAAAGGTTCCCTGTGAACTATAGAATTTAGCTCAATTCCCCTGCAAGTATTTCCAATGTCTGCGTTCTGTCAGCCTATAGCATGGGGTCAGTGACGGCATCGTAATGGCATGCAGGAGAACCAGCTGCCTGGTGTCTTACTAAGTCTTACCCTCATCCCTTCAAAACGGGAAAGGGCCCTGAGGGGTCTCAAGGCCCTCAGTGTCCTGAGAGATTTAATAGGGCCTAGATCGGAGTAGCCCAAAGCGTTAGCTATAAGGCTGACTATAGACACCTACACAGAGAAGGACAGGACATAGGGGAGAGAGGGAAGCAAAGAAAGACAGAATCCACACAATTAGAGCGGTTCAGAGTTAGGCCTACTTTGGGATGTCTTCATAGTTCATTAACGGATACAGATCAGTAGGAACGCACGTGGGCGCCTAGTTTGTACAGGGTACGTAAGTGTGTCCATAAAAGAAAACTGAGAGACCACAGAGTTAAACAGGGGTTAATACAGAATACAAAGATATAGTACACTCCCCAAGTTTTTTTCTGGTTTATGTTTTTTGTTTGTTTGATTTTGTCATACTGTATATATATATATATATCTCTTTATATATCTATATATCTATAGATATAGATAGATATTTTTTTATATAATTTTAGTTTGGCAAGCTGGTCAAGCTTAATAACCAGCCTACAGCGCAGTATGCACACCTGGAAAGAAACTTGCGGTTGGCACAGTGAGAGTGAGAGAAGAGAAAATTGGAAGAAAGGGGGGGGAGAAATCAGAGGAGAAATGCTTTTCACAAAACACTAACTCAGCATGACACGAGAGAGTACACACACGGTACACTGTACGAAACAATACGGTGTTCACAGCAGATGGCAGCGCGGTTAAGAGAGGGGGGAGGGGGGGGAGAGAGGGGCGCAGGAGGTTGAGGGCTTTCGGGGGTTGGAAGGAGAGAGGAGAACCTGTGGAAATAAAGATTCCCGACAGATCACATAAACCTTACCCTGGCCCCCTCACACAGCCCCTCAATCCCTGTTGACAGCAGAACTGTGTCCCTCTCTTAGAGAGACTTAGAGAGACACAAGCTTTGAGGGACCTGCTGTGAGAGAGAGGACAGGTCAATGTTAGAGTTAGAAAACTGCTTTAAATGTGATCAATTAAAGGGACACCCCTCGATTTGTGTATGGAATCACCCTAGTGGTCGAAGCCAGTAGTACAAAACAGTGGTGTTTTGGTTTGAAACGATAGCATATGCCGTACCCTGGCCCTCGTTGAGTGGCCGGCACACTGGTTTGTGTTTCAAAACCAAAACCAGTCAAACCAAACCAGTTCTGGGGGCGCTATAACACAACCGAGGAGTGCACCTTTAAGTGGTCAACAAAGCACAGCAGATCACCCCTGGAGAGAGACGGTAGGTTAACCGCCGACATGTTGACCACCGTGACTTTCCCTCGACACAGCAACGCTCGGATCTCACAGAACAGGCGAGACCCAATCTGGATCACAGAGGACGTTTGGAATGAGATGTGACTGTTGCTCACCTACCGCATTACCCAGCGCAACACAGAGTGGTACCACGTCAGATCAAATACATGTCGAGAAGACATTACTGCACACATTCAGACATGGATGGCAATGATGACTAATGCTGTACAGTACAGTAAGGAGGAATTCAGTGAATGCACAATAAGATAAAACCATGACCTGCAAAGGGCTGGGAGGCCATGGCACAGCTTTGGATATTGTCTGTGGAACGTACAGTAGTCACAGAGCCTTCTTATTGAATTTAAAAAATAAAGCCCTACTCACTTCAGGAACATTTCAAAATACAAAGAAACGGTTACACTTTTGAGGAGCTTATAAGACTTTTAAGTTTATAATTAAAGCTGTGGGTAGACTGTGGCTGGCTGTCTGATGCCAGACCAAGAAAGTTTAGCAGTTAATCTGTAAACATATAAATATCCAATATATTTAGAATCAGTCCTATCATATGACTATTTTTCAGATTTAGCAAGTAAACACCTAGAACAAATTGTGATCATTGTGTTTGTGCATTATTGGTAATGCAACCATATCGGGCTGAAGATTTACTTACATCCACAATGAAGAAGTCCAGCCAGCACCAGGCATTAGTGAAGTACTTGACAAAGCCATAAGCCACCCATTTCAGCAACATCTCCAGGATGAAGATATAGGTGAAGACACGGTCAGCGTACTCCAGAATGATCCGGATAGTCTTCCTCTGCTCAATGTAGACATCCTCAAAGGCCTAGAAAAACATTCCAGTCCTTTGTCAAATGTTATTGACCAAGTCTGTTTTAATGTTCAACAAGATTCACTTAGCGATAACACTTTGTGTTATCGCTAAGATAACACAAAGACAAATATTTAGCTGGTACTTTAACATTTTAATGACATTTTCATAAAATTGCAATGTTGAAGACAATATATAGAGATGTATTGCTGCAAGGAGAATGGTGCTGTACCGGCTTTAATTTTACAAGGTGTGCGGGTGTTCATCTTTGTGTGTGTGCTTGAGTATGTTTGAGTATGCTTGAGTATGCTGTAGGTAGCTTTTGGACTATAATATGACATGGACCACTTTGGCAGGCTTGAGGATTGATTTAATATACCAATCTCTTCTTCAATCTCTTCTCTGTTTCTACACCTTATATTCCTTGGCCAACATTTCAGAAAAAGTTGTTTACACAGGGGAGGCCAGCTTGTCTGTTCAGTCCCATTGATCCTTTCCTCAACCCCCTCTGTCTTCTTTTGCCTGTGTTCATTCCTCAACACATAAGTGTTCTGAATCACTGTTTGGCTACAGTCCCCCAGAAAACTGCAAACCTAAGCTGCATCCCTTTGGTTGACCGGTTGGTGCATTACAGCACTTTGCTGTCCATTAGCAATGATCACATTGGGAACAGTTCAGATGAGAAGCAAAAGGAGATGATCTCGCTTGTCCCAATACTCAGCAAGAAATCGGACATCACTTTTTCTAATTATTTTGTCAATAAAAGTGTCTATATACAGTAAGTGATAAAAAAACTAGGGGTTTATAGGGGAGGGGGTTCTTCTGAATTTTAAAGGGAGCCAATAGGAGTCCTACCTGTTAAAAAAACATCCCCTAAAGGGTTCCTTGAAAAACTTTTGTATGTGAGGTTTGTGAATGCACCGTCAGGTTTCAGTATACTATATGCCTTGTTGGGTTCATAAACGCACCCCAGTCACTAAATGAGTAACTCTGTTAGTTACAATAGCTCATACAGTATATACAGTACATACTGCATGTGTATTTGTATGTATCTTACCAGCGCTCCACTGCTGAGTAAGATCATGAAGATGATAAGCGTCTCAAACCAGTTGTGTTCCACAATCAGGTAGCTGGTCTTTCGTAGAAACCACCAGTGTTTACCCCAGCCATGGGTGATGGGCACATCACAGCACTTATATTTGGCCACACATTCTGATTTTAAAAAACAACACAAACACTGAAAGTTCCACACACTATTCCGCCCGCACACAAAAACAGATCCCTGTTACTATACAATGTACAGTAGAGGTGGTAAGGTATAATCTGATTATAAAAGATATATTCAGATTACTAGTAAATGGTAAGGGATCAATGCGAAAACAAGGCCAATATCCTCAGGACTAACTAAGTGTTAAGAAACTTTAGAAACTAAGCTATTAGAAACTTTAGCTATTAGCTACCTATTAGAAGCTACTGGATAGTAGCTTTAAAAATCGCAAGAAAAAACACTGCCTACCATCGGTCCAGCAGGCATCTGGGTCTAGGTACTCCTCCACCACCTCCACAACTGCCACCTCCTCCAAATCGGGCTTAATGTCAATAGTGCTGCCCTCGGAGGAACTGGTATCGTCCAGCTGCAACACAGTAGGGACAAAGAGACATCACCTCTACGTCAGTGCCAGGGTAGGGCAGCGGTTCTCAACGGGGGACTCACAACATGCCTTGTCGTGAGATGATATTTGAATCAGAAAGGAGAGCTATCCTTCTCTCAGAAGCCGGGAGCGTTTCTAACAGACCAGAGCATAATTACCCTTGAGTACTGACAGGTTATCTAATGTTGGATGGTCCTTAAATGTAGGTTTAAAAGTTTAAATGTATCTTACTGGATATTAACAGAATCTTGTACTAGATAAACCAAAGCAAATTAATTAAATAGAGGAGAGTCAATAAGGAAAGCACAAAAATAACAGCCTTCGAGGATATTGTCAAAGTGTGATACGTATTTTAAGTGATATTATGGATTCCTCATGTTAATGAACTTACTAGCCAAAGACTAACCGCATAGAATATTCCGACTACTGTACATCTCATTCTTGTATTGTTTATTGAAGTTGCTGCTGTTGGTAAATTCCACCTAAAGCAATAAATCTTGTCATATCTGAACAGAAAGTCAACGTGAAACAGGGTTAATTGGTGAAACCCTTATTATTACACAGTCTCAGCCAATCTAACACACCCAAAAATGATGCTGCACTTTATAATCCTGAGTCGTCAGCGAAGGGCCGCATTCTCTCTCTCTCTCTCTTTCTCTCTCTATTGCGGGGGGGGGGGGGGGGGGGGGGGGGGGGGGGGGGGGGGGGGGGGGGGGGGGGGGGGGGGGGGGGGGGGG
>JAOEHI010000020.1:90850-107421 GCA_025447815.1 Percopsis transmontana
TCTCTAGTCCCCCCACCCCCCACCCCCACCCGCCTCGCCCCACCTTTCCTGCTAGTACACCAACTGTCCCCCATTGGCTGACAGCGCCTCCGTCTGTGTCCAATCCCGGCTCCCTGTCCTGTGAAACGCTGGCACTGGTACTGTGCGATTGGCTAAGAGAGCCCAGCAGATAGGAGATCTGCAGGTACAGTACTAGCACTGGCCCCATCCCGCCTTTCTTCCAACTGCAAACCAGGTCAAGGTGACCCAAACACATCATATCCCTGCATGCTTTGTCGTGAGACTGGATCCCTGCCACAGACAGACCACTAGACAGGCTTCTTAGTCTATCATTCTATCTTTCAACTACTTTGTGACTCTTGTCTGTCTACGGAATCAGCAGTTGTCACTGCTCTTATGACTACAGCTAAATTTCCTGAAATATCAGGCCGGCTGAATGCGCTTTACTGAGGAAGGTCAGGCTAGTTATATTAAATATTAAATGCAACTAATATACACAGATACGCACAAGTAGGCTAACACACACATAATTACATAATCCAATGTTCAATCATCTCTTGGACTAAACACCAATCATTGAGGCTAATTCTCCCTATAAAAACAGTTCTACCAAAACTGAATATATTCTCAACTAACCGCTATATAGATATGAGACAATATTCCTCTACCATCAATCTCACTTACGTCTTTACTGTTCTCTACATCCGACTCGCTGCTGAAGTCCTCGGTGTTGAGGTTTTCGAAGTCCGATTCCCCGACGGCGATGGGTACGCAGACGGTCAGGTTGGGGTTGTGGATGAAGGACATGTAGTCCTCGTCGATCATGTACTTGCCCACGCTGCTGCCGATGCCGCTGGTGGTGCCGTTGCCGTTCTTGGCGTAGTCCAGGTCGCGGTTGATGTCCACGCCGGTGTGGTTGGCGATGCAGTTGAGCTTCTTGTCGAACATGTCGTCCAGGGGCTTCTGCTCGTCCTCGATAGGCTGCTGGTCACAGTGAGGAGATCGTGTCAAACGTCGTGGAAGTGCAAAACAAATGAATCGTTTCAAAACTTTCTTCATTTAAGGTTTGAAACAGACATGCGTTTGAAAGTCAGTCTACGGTATAATAGTTGAGACCAGGTCCAGAAAATAAGATTATCAAATTAAGATTATAGTGTTCATTGTATTTTATCCAACCTCTAACCATTGAAAATTGCCCTCCTGTTGACATACTCCACTACATTACCTTCTTTACCACTGTTGCAACAAAGACACGCATGTGGACCTTGAACCATGCAATGCCTATTTTAATGCGGGCAACTGCAAGCTGAAGGTTGTTGGGTTCGCCATCGTCATCAGTAGCGGCTAAGTTATCAGCACTGAATGAGCTCAGTAACAGGGCAAGGAACAGGTTCAGCACCTAGGAAAAACATACACACAAAACCTTACAACCACCCACTGATATAATGTAGATGGTTTCCCTAGTATCCACACTAGTGGGGAACTTCGAAACAATGAAACTATGGAAAACAATTATGCTAGTACTGCAGCGGTTTACTAACTTTCTGAACCCCCAAAACAAAGTCCATCCCAACTTACTGATGCCTCCCATGCGTGGTTAGGGGGTCGCAAGCTATTAAAACTTGTTTTTGATGCAGAACTGAAGTCCTGCCACGATAATAATAACCATTAAAAAAGACACTTTATTAGAAGGTAATGAAAATAAAACAATTCCCCGGCCGCTGATGTACTGCATGTCTTACCACAAGGTTTCCAATGACCATGACCATCATGAAGACAGTGAGACACATTGTCTGTCCGGCCACCTCCATGCAGTCCCACATTGTCTCGATCCACTCGCCGCACAGCACCCGGAACACGATGAGGAAGGAGTGGAAGAAGTCGTTCATGTGCCAGCGGGGCAGCTCGCAGGTTTGGGCGATCTTACAAACACAGTCCTTGTAATTCTTGCCGAACAGCTGCATGCCCACCACTGCGAAGATGAAGACGATGATGGCCAACACCAAAGTCAGGTTCCCCAGAGCTCCCACTGAGTTACCGATGATCTTTATCAGCATGTTGAGGGTCGGCCATGATTTGGCCAGCTTGAACACCCTTAGCTAAGAGACAGTAAGGAGACAGGTTTACCATAAAGAATGAAAGGCCCCATATCATTCCAATTTCCAACTGTCAATCTAGGCACACTTTTTCCCATTTAGAGCTGAACATTGTGTTTTAAATCTGACTATCTTGTTTTGCAAATTTATTTTTCCAGAGGACGTTTGGCTAAATGGAAGATTTCAAAACGTGTTTAGCCCCTTCAGGTCCCTTCAGACAACACAACTGACCAAAAAATAGGTATATGTTTTCTACTCACCAATCGGAATGACCTGAGCACTGACAGACCTTCCACGTCAGACAATAAAAGCTCCACTAAACTCAATGTCACAATGAAGCCATCGAAACAGTTCCAGCCCCCCTGGAAGTAGTAGTAAGGATCCATGGCTACAAGTTTGGCAAACATCTCCCCAGCAAAGATCCCAGTAAAGACCTGTAAGGTATCAGACACACACAGTCCAGCACATTTAGTTCTGTTAGTATATAGATCTTTAACATGCAAATTCACTTTTATCATGACACAAGCAGGGTGTGCACATTTTTAATATCTTTATTCTAACGCCTCACCAATCACCAATATAAATAATGTATAGATGGATCTGCAATTGCCCAAGTGACATTGATTTTTTTTAAGTCACTGTTGCCATGACCAAAGCCTTCGTTCAGGGGCTTATGTCGTCAAATTTCGGTTAAAATAAATTTAAATGTAAAGAGAATTTCCCCCTCAAATTTTTTTTAATAAAACAGCACTGGCTAATAATAATTTAGTTTACAAAAAATCCTTAAAGTTGAACACTATAAGCAAAATATAGGACCAGATAAAAAGAATGAAAAAAGACAAATTACAACAATGCACATTGCATATGTATGCAGTCAGCTCTTTTGGTGACAAAATATTGCGCAGTAAAAAAACCTTACATCGTCATTTTGTTTGATGTAGTGCTGATTAAAAATGAATTGGTCACTTGGTGACTACTGACAGCACAAGGTCAGACAGAGAAGAGGTATTCCAGAAACACTGGACAACTTGTCTGGCATTGTGTGACTGAAGGAATTCTCATGTCACCTATTCACATGGTTAATCATTACTGCGGAGAACAGCCGGTGATTCACACTGCACCATCGGTCAAACCACGCCAATTCCTCTGTCCCCATTTCCTGTTCTTGTCCTGTACCTGTGACCTAATTTCCTTACCGTTGACACCATGCCAATTTCTCTATACCCAGACACTGAATGATTGCAGGTAGATGATTTGTATACAGTGAAACCCGAGAGCAAGAATATAGCTACGGCAAACCAGACAATAGAAAACTGGTTAGCTCCTGGTTTATAATGCATTCTCAGGCCACACCATCCCTGAACAGATCAATCGTGTGCCTGGTTTTCAAGACTTCCGTATCAGCAAAGAAAAGATATATAGATATAGATAATGTGTGGGTGAAAGCGGGAGACAGAGAGAGAGAGGAAGAGAAACATTGACTTTGAGGCGATGGGAGTTGGGAAAGTAGGCAGGCTGGCTACATTAAAATGGTGAATTTTTAATGGGACTCTATCAAGGGCCTACGTGTGAGTGTGTGGTGCTTCTGAATGTCCGTACCGAAGGTTTTATAATCGTATTGGTTGGAGGCTGCGTGGGTGGAGCAAAGCAAAGCTGTTAGGCTTCTCTAACACTTTAGCGCGGCGAGGCCATCATGATTTTGCAAGTGCAGCCTCCCCGATTTGCTCCACGAACATCTTGAAATGGTTTTGAAAGGAGTGTCCATTCAAAACCATTTGGGATCGCCCAATAAGCATCCAGGTAGGTTGTTCAGTTGGTACCATAGGTATATACTATAGGCATAACTGTTGACAAATGTACTAATTGTAAGTCGCTTAAGATAAAAGCGTCTGCTAAATGCTGTAAATGTAAATGTAAAATAAACGGTGGCTTGCACTATCGCAGGGCTCTGCTCATTGGCGCAGCGAGGCATGTGAATCGAGGTTAGGGGCTGCGCCATCTTGAAAGTAAGTTCCACTGGCACATGCGCAGTACCACCAGAAGAGTGGTCTCAAGCCTCATGCATGCGCTCCGTACACATCATCAAATACAATCAGATTTTTTGTTGAGGACTATAATTTTATACTTGCATGTATGTTTTGTATAGTTTTTAGAATTAACATTAACATCATCAATGATTCTGTGCTCGGCTGTTGCTCGTGCACGAGATGTGCACGACAGCAGCAGGCACGAGCACACGACTGTGTCGCATGGTCGTTACGTCATGACAAATAACCGTCCAAACTATTTAGATTGCCATTGTTAGAAAGAATCTATGTACATATATACAGCCCCAAGGGAGTATTAGGAAACGTCACACAAGTCAAGTGTGGCACCTGAAAAAATAAATTGCTTAGCAGTAAAAACCGATTACACATTTTTGACGAGCCAGTGCAGTAACACCGGTCGCCACAAAACACGGTGGTCCAATCGTCTGCTAAGGATTTGATTGACACCTACTGGTATTGCCTTTATTACAAACAGTTGAGAATGGATAGTTTCAAGACTGACTTGGGGAGGATGACAGATAAATAACAGTAATTAAATAAAACAACCCAAAACACACAGTGGTGTTCCTCACCAGATTTCCCACATATAGAACCTCCTCAAATTCTGGCGACATGGGGTGGTGCTCCATAGCCATGAAGAGGGTGTTGAGGACAATACATATGGTGATGGCCAAGTCAACAAATGGATCCATAACAATCAGGTAGATGATGTGCTTGAACTTCAGCCACATGGGACAGCACTCCCAGATCAAGAAGATGTTGGCAAATTTATACCAGCATGGCGGACACGACCTCTGAGACTCCTCCAGCTCTGCAACAATGGAGGGAGAGAAGAGGAGAGAGAAGGAAGAATAGATAACATGATGTATTTGATACCCAAGGCCCAAGGTGATGGTATATTCCTCATCTTAAAGATGCATTTGATACCCAGGTCCCAGGTTATGTTATATTCCTTAGCCTATAGATAATATCCCAATCTCAGCAAAAAATGGTGTTAAAAGTGAAAAGACAGAAGAAGAATCTTTGCATTTAGTGGCAAATACATTTAAATAGCTTGGCTGTTTTACTGCAAAATGCTATGAATGGGGATTTTAAAGATCAGTAATTCAGAGAAATAACAAGGAAGTTAAAAATGTGACACCAAATGACACTACAGGACTGTTAAGATCGGTCGGACTTTCGTATTTCCCCCCCGTATTTCGTATCAACATGTTTTTACAAAAATCCCTAACGAAAGAAACTTGCTCTCAGATAGATTCATTGTTTTGGGCTTCATAGTTCATTGTGTACAGGACAGTCTAGTGGTCTAGATGTGGGACTCCCAGCCAGAGGTCATAGGTTTGAGCTTCAGAGTTGGCCTACCTGTAAGCATCCTTGAGCAAGATGCCTAACCCCCTTATCTGCTCCTTGTAATAGCACCATGTAATTGTAAGTCGCTTTGAATGAAAGCGTCTGCTAAATGACCTCATTGTAAAATTGTGTACAATAAACATCATGGAATTAGTTCTTAATAATGCTGGAATAGATAGATAGCAAACTAAAGGGATCGGTACCCTCCATCAGTGTGTTGGTAATGACGCTCATCTGACTGTTGGCATGGTCTTTTCCTTTGAAGGAGGAGTTGAGCTGGTCCACGGACACCATGAGAGACCCAGAGTGTTTCTTCTTCACCTCCACCTCTGTCGTCTATGCTCAGAGAAAGACAGAAGGTCGATTCAGGGACTCCCCTCGCAGTACAACGTACAAACAGCACACACACACACACACAAAAACACTATAAACAAAGATCCGCTAAAGCTATGCTTACACTAATTTGTACCCCTGTCTGAATGCAGGATAGCCCAGCCAGAAGGTCATGGGTTCGAGCCCGAGTTGGCCTACCTTTAAGCCAACCCCTACCTAAGTCGCTTTGGATAAAAGCATCTGCTAAATGACCTAATTGTAATTTTCTTTACAATATATCTTCTAAAACCTATTACTCTATATTACATTTCCTGCTCCTACATCTCCTAAGAAAGTCTCATAAAGTTTAACTGCAAAAACCTCGCATCTCACACCATAATCCCATGTCCCATCACTATACCGCATTAACCTGCATGCGTAGTCATGCGTGTCACAGGAGAGGATAATTCAAGGCATTCATTCGCCACTGCACCATGCTACATCCAGATAGAAGTCAAGAGACTCCAGGGATTGGTTGAGAGTAAAGGGACGTCACACTACCATGCTAGCTAGGATGATGAGGAAGAATGCCGTTATAGAAAAGTAGGTGGGGTTTATGCACCACCCAGGGGAGAGTCGAGAGCACAGAGTAATAAAAGGGATATATATATATAGAAAAGAAGGTATATTAATAAAATAGGCGGGAAACAGATGAAATCGGACAAAACAGACCAGTCCTGAAAATGAAAGTCCTTCAGAAAGAAACAAAAAGGAAATGAGGAAAGTGATGTTTTGCCCTATAACGTTTGAGTGGGCTTGTTTGTCATGAGTATCTAGAGAGGGGAATGGGGACCCGTTGTGAGCCCGGGAGGTCTCACATAACACCGTAATAAAGCCATGACTGCCATTAGAGAGTGAGGGAGCTGAGCAGTGATTAGTGCCTTGAAAACGGGGGGGGGGGCAGGGCCATTGAAAAGGGGGCGCGTTAGGAAGCGTTAGATCGGGGGGCATAAATGCGAGTCGCAGTACAAGACGGGAAGAAAAGGAACAATTTAACAAGGGAGGAAACTAAGGAGGCATCTACACATTTCATTGATCAGGAGAGAAAAAAGGGGGAAGGGGGGTGAAGCTGGAGCCTGTAAAAGGGGTTGGGGGGGGGCACCACCTTCATGCTAGACCGTATCAGTGTCCCATGGACGTCCTTACACTGTCATCAGTGGCTGCCTTATCTATTTTCACCTCAGGCAGAAGGCGTCCGCCGGGCCCCGGGCCGATGAGCGACACCACGCCGTTGCAGTCCACCGTGCTGTTCCTCTTCCCTCCAGAGTGGGGCGCTAGCGGGTGGATGCGGGAGGATCCCTGGCTGTAGCCGCTGTAGCTGTTGCGACGGTACGGGATGAAGAGGGAGCCCCGGCGGTCCTCGCTCTCCTCCACCGTGCTGTGCTCGTCGTCCGCAAACTCGTTCTCGGACCCCACGTCCTTGGAGCGGCCCTTGAAGCTGAATATGCTGCTGCGGCTGTTGTGCCGCGACATGAAGGGCGACCCGGGGATGCTCAGGAGCGACTGAGGGGGCAGGAGAGAGTGACGGCAGACGGCAGTTGGCAGACGGAGACGGCAGACGGCAGTTGGCAGACAGGAAATGAAAAGGGAGGTGAAATAACGAAGTGAACAACATCGGCTAAACTAGCTTAAGCTCAAATTATAGGGCGACAGTGGCACAGGGGGTAGAGCAGGTCGTCCGGCGATCAAAAAGACGCTGGTTCGATGTCTAAGTGTCGAGGTGTCCCTGAGCAAGACGCCTAACCCTAACTGCTCCCGATTTGTTGGATTGCACCTTGCATGGCAGACACCGCCCTCGGGATGTGAGGGTGGATGGACAGCACTTTGGGTGGCCTGTTTGGTACAAATAAGCGCTATATAAATGCAGTCCATTTATAATTCCTGTGTGCTAGACAGGGGTTGCTTACAATGATAGTTACTTTAGATAATGTAGTCATGCTATGAATTATTGCTTTTCTCAAAGTTTATTAGCTTTGTATCACATGGCTGATACTAAACTGTGATACTGTAATAGGGTGATGTATGTTGTTGTTCAACTTCTTTGTAATTATGCCAAAGACTCTCCTACAAGCCTGACATGAGATCTTAATTTTAGCAAAGAGTATTCACAATAATAGCGAACATTATTTCCCATTATCTTTGCCTTGTCATTCATGCTCTGTTTGGCATCGGCTTTGTATTCATAAAAGATATAATGAAACGTTATAATAGGACGATAAACGGGCTCGGGAAAAAGTTAATTTTAGTGATACTGTATATGACAGATTTCCAGGGGCCCTTGACTGTATAATCTCATCTTCCGCTCTGAAGCTTTTACCGGCAAATCATAAATAGATGAATGAGTACGGGTACGACTACAACACAAATGACTTGGGTGAAAAGTGAAGGTATAGACTTTTTTATTTCGCACTGTCAGTGTTATTCTATCATTCTCTCTTTAAAACCATATGGTTTATTTTACCTTAAAACATCATCTATTTTAGTTCTGGGGAAAACAAATCATGTTTAATATTCAACAGGTTTCATATTTTTTCTTTAGTGTTCGAATGCGAAAGAAAGACAATAAAGCATAACCAAACCAACATATACTGTAGTATCTGTCACACTTTCCCAAACTTTAAACACCTCAACATCATAATCAGACAGAAGCCAGGCTCAGATACTAACTCCCCCCCCCCCCCCCCTATTATGTTTAAAAGATAATAACCCTGCAAGAACTTCACCTGGTTCATGATGGACGTTTTCCTCCCGAGCCGGCTTCCCGGGAAACGGATGGTGCTTCTCTTGCTGCCGTCGTCCGACTCCGACTTCACCACCTTCTCGGTGTCGCCCTTCTCCCTCTCCTGCTCTTTCTGCCGCCACTTCTTCTTGCGGTTGCGCCGCTCCTTGGCACTCTTGGAGCTTAGCTTGGAGACCTCCGAGGAACTACGGGACAGATGTCCTCCTCCTTCCTCATCCAGAGCAGCCTCCGACACCGTGCCCGCAGATGTCGCCATGGCAGCAGCCTAGGGATAGGGAATTGAGGAGGTGGTTGTGGCGGGGGAGGGGAGGGGGGGAGGGGTGTTTAATTACAAATATGTTCTGGTTTTGGTTTGAACATCAGAGGGCATCCCCCCTCCCGCCCTCTACTCCCCTCACTATAATGCTTGTAGGCTCGCAACCTTCTCTACCTCTCCCCATGCAGTCCTGTCGGGTTTCAAAATAGAAAACGGTGAACTGCGGCCGGAATTTGGGGGTTTGGAGAATCAAGGAGAGTACCTTTAAGTGTGTGTGTGTTGGTGCGCGTGCGCGTGCTCGCACCACTGACCTGGGTCTCTTCCTGCTGCTTTTTCAGCTGCTCCAGCATGGCCTTGAACTCGGCCTCTTTCTGCTCGGCCTCCTCGATGGTGGCCTGGTTCTGCTCCTCGTAGGCCATGGCCACCACGGCCAGGATCAGGTTGACCAGGTAGAAGGAACCCACGAAGATCACCAGCACGAAGAAGATCATGTAGGTCTTCCCTGCCGCTCGCAGAGTCTGTCAAACAATAAAATAACACCTTTGCTTTATATATACATTATAGAGCATGTTCACCGTTCACAGGGAATTTAATATCTATACATATAATTTCTTGAAACTAAACTTGGTTCTCTGTATCTTTTGACCCACCGCCCTCAAAAAGAAGCTGTTCATAGCTCCCAACCCTTGTGCAAGCTTCTTTTTTTGCTGTCTAAATGTAGTCACACACACACTGGTCCAAATAATAACGTAAAACCATAGCCTTGTACATATTAAAAACATCTGCGTGTGGACTTATCGAGGTCTTGAGGTGAGGAAGCTACAGAGTCAAGCTCAACAAAGGTTTAGTGGTGCTTTGGGTATGAAGTTATAGCTCAGCTACATACTGTGAAGACACTCTACGTACCAGCATGTAGAGATTCTCCCAGAAGTCCTGGGTCATGAGGCGGAACAGGGTGAGGAAAGCCCAGCCAAAGCTGTCAAAACTGGTGTAACCATAGTTGGGGTTCTTGCCTGCTTTCATACACGTAAACCCCTCGGGACATTTGCTGTCAGGGACACACACACACACACACACAAAGTAGAACCATGTATAATAAATAACTGATTTTCATTTCTTAAGTGGAAGTGGTCCCACTTGCAGTGGTTGCTGCATTAATGGTGGGGTGTGCTATTTCAGCGCTAACCCAGTTAGGAGATGGAAGATACAGGCATCGCTGCCCATGTGGGGCGAACCCATGCAAGTTTGAAAGATTGTTTGAATTAACTGAATAAACACATGAATCCTATTGCTTATATGGGTCTGCTTATTTATTGCTTAGTAGGAAATGTTTGACTCACATTAGAAATTAGTTAAAAGGTGCTGTAGGTAGGATTTTAGAGCTTTACATTTTGTGTAATTGGTTAGAAATGCCATAGACATCCGTCAGCTATCAGTGAGTCTAATGCTCTGTGAGAATATCTGCTCTGGTTGATAGCCCCTGCCTCATTAGATTTTGCCAGGCGCCCGGAGATTTCTGACCAATCAGGGCCTCTTTTCAATGATTGGTCCGGCGAATCTACCTTGCCTGTCAATCACATGAATGCGCACACAGCTCAATGGCGCTTCACAACGGCAGACCAACGGGCTCCAGAGGGAGGGGGCAGAGGAGGAGGGGGTGGGTTTTTGGGTTGCTGATTTTCAAAATCATACTCTTGTACTCTTTTTCACTCTTATTTAGGTAGCTCTCGTTGCAACTCTCAACTCCTACCTACAGCAGCTTTAACTAAATCATCAACCGCTAAATTATTTAAATCCCAATCATACCCGACATTACAGCTCCTCCGCAGTCATGAGGTTATGATGTTTTCTTATGTTTCTTCAAGCATATCACTGGTTCCATGAGCAATTTGAAGCTTCATATAACTGGTGTAACCTCTCTATAACAACCTCTGTCTGCGGGTGTGTGCTTATTCTCTATATGCACACATGAAATTGTTGTTTTGGTTCGAAAATCTGAGAGCGCATGCCTCATCCAGAGTGCCTGGTGTTTCTCTCTACTCCTGTCCCCACTGCGGTCATAGGCTCACGTGTCTCTACTCCTCCCCCTGCAGCTACATGCACAGTCGTGCACAGCTGTCTAGACATAAACAGTGAGCCAGGGAGGAATTTTGGGGGTTCTGGGGATGCACCAAGCTCTTATCTAACTTTTCCTTCTTTATGTAGGTTATGTACTTATGGCTGGCTGTCAGTCGATGGCAAAACAATAGGAGTAGAGTATCTTGCTAAAAACAAAGCTCGAACAGGACATTAGAAACTTGAAAAATAGTGCCAACAACGGTAAATTACCCAGAGTCAGAGCTGTTGCCACAAAGAAGAGCGTCAATTTGACCAGGAATGAAGTAGAAGTTGGCTAAAAAAGAAAATACAATGGTCAATTGTGTTCAAATGTATTAGAACATATGCAACAATAAAGAAAAATACAAACATGGAAATATGATCTAAATGCATTCATTTGTATACACAAAACCACTCATAACACAACCTGTACAAATGCCTGGGTTATCTCGTTGTACTCCTGAAAGGAACTCTGTATATGGCAGAAACTCACTGTCGTTCATGATGAACTCATCCCAGTCAAAGCCTCTGCTGCCATTGGACAGGTACTGCTCCGTCATGTTAATTGGCCAGAAGACGCACTTGTGTCGCAGGTTACCCATGAACAGCTGCAGGCCAATCAGGGCAAAGACACTGAGACAGAAGACGGTGAGGATCATCACATCGGACAGCTTCTTCACAGACTGGATCAGAGCGCCCACAATGGTCTTCAGGCCTGGCCGGTTAACGGACAACGTTCACAAACACACACACACACACACACAAACGTTTGCAAACACGCACGCACACACGTATACATATATACATATGCGCATGTAGTCACAGTGACAAACACGTATACCAACCACAAACACACAAACACATGCACACCCACGTACACAAACACACACAAATAGACACAAATAAAGGTAATTGCAAGCTTGGGCATTGGGCACGAATGCACAAGCTCAAATTATGTAGACCTATAAAGCTGTGATTCAAAGCTTACGCAAATCACAGGTATTTGGTGGAATATATGCAAATACATACAAAATGACTCGTCTTTACCACTTGCCTCTGGTATTTGAACATCATCGGAGAGTGCATCGCATTTAGTGCATTTCCTGCTGGTTTCCTATGCTATTCTTGCCTTAATAGAAGTCATTTTTTCGCCATTGTCCAAACTTATTGAATCCTGAAGCCATATTATTTCATGGGCTTTTTGACCATATCTGTAATCAATGACTTTGTCTCTTAAAGACAATATTGTTACCTAGGATGTTTGTTTTGATAAAGCACGTATTGGACATTTTATCACAACTAACTATCAAACCAAACAGGAGAACGTAATGTGTATTTCTTTTACTTTGACAATAAAGAAATGTAATGTTTTAGAAATGAACGCCTTGAGAAATGAAATGTTTTAGCCTTCAAAATAACTGAATACGATTTATAATTCCACAATTCCAATTGTGGAATTCCAAATACATACTGTATGTTGGACAATTTGGCACAGTTTACAACTAAAACTTCACTATTCACTTATCTAAACTTTGAAAGGCCGCATGATAAATTGCCTGTGCAAAATGAATGCATCAGGCTTTATGAAGACGCTTTCGAATCTTAGTTGTTCATGACGGACCAGCCATATAACTAATACAGCCAGCGTAGTGATGAGAAACGTACAATAGTTTCGAGAGAACTAAGACACGTACAGTATGTACTGTATAGATACAAACAGTACACTGACCAGACAATGACGCTGCATTTTTGTTGAACCACGCTACAGTACCATAGTTACTCTGTACGACAGCACAGACACTGATCGTTCAGAACACACAGTTAACAGAAGAGACACTACTAGTGTATACTAAACACACAACAACACAACCAATCCGAGTAGCCCTACGGGATGTTTCCAGAGACTGACGCATTGGTCTGTCGAGGCATTCATCTTGTCACGCTCCCAGTTAAAGAAAGTGGGTCTGCGTTTAAATAAATGCCCGTTAGAACACTTGATAAACAACGTTCCTATTGGGCTTAGGATCGAGTTAAATGGGTAAACTGTGGGACGGCTATTTCTCTTCTATTCGTGCGTCCATTTTAAGGAACATCCCAGTGCCACTCTGAGACGATAGAGTGATTGTTAAACATACACCAAGACAACTGAACACAGCAGCACCACAAAGAGAGCGCAGGAACGGGCAGGCAGAAAGAGAGAAAGATAAAGAGAAAGAGACAGAGAGAGAGAGACAGAGAGAGAGAGAGAGGGGCGTGTGGGGGTGGTGGGGAGGGGAAGGGAGGTGGGGGGGGGGGGCAATGAAAGGAGGCATGCAGGCCATTTAAACGCCAAGGCTGAAGGAATTGACTCTGTGTCAACATCACCTGTCTGAAAACCCGTGATGGTGACTTTGCTTTAACTGAAGAACCGTTCCCATCCCAGGCACCCCTTTCTCCCACTGGTGCAGTGCTCCCACTGGCTGTGCCCTCGGGCTGGTTCAGCCCAGAGCACAGCTGAGCACTGTATGCTGGAGGCTGAGCTTACAGCACTGTATGTGCACAAATTCACAACAAATCATAGGAATCAAGTCCAACTTGTCCCTCCATTCCTTTGTTCAATATGTGCTTTGCACCAGTGGAGTGTTCAGATAGCTGTGTGAGTTGATTGGCTGTGTGTGTGTGTGAGAGTGTATGTGTGTGTGTGGGTCTGTGTGCATGTACTGTGTGCACATTTTGCATAATTGACAAACATTTCCAATGGTGCAAATAAGCTGCAATAGTGTTATGGTTAATAGTATGAAAATAGTTTTGTTGGATCTGAACTATGTGCTAAGAATTTACTTTTTTCTTTCAAGCTTTGTCCTAAATGTCTGTCTATCAATCCCAGGATGGACAAAGATCTTCACAAAAAATCATAATTCTGACTCCAAGGAATTTTGCTTTAATATAATGGAGTAAAATTCAAAGAAAAAGCCCCTTTATAAGCCAAACTTGTAAAAGCAGGTGTATTGAAGCTTCATGCAGCGTAAAATGTGCTGTCAGACTAAGCTTGGCAGTCTTAGGGAATTAAATGGTTGTTGAAAATCAGAATATAGAAATACAGCGAATAAATAATATGAAATGCAAAACAAATATGGAAAAGATATTTATCTCAACATTTTATGACTGTATCTGCTGTAATAACCGCAACCATAAAATGTAATGTTTATTTGTCTAACTATAATTATAACAATGGTGTAAGACCTTGATTTGTTGTGCTTAAACCTACACATGAGTTGGATATCAGCACATAAACTATGGTAAACCCTGTAAAATGTATTGCAATGTATTCCCAATATTATCAGATTTAACATAGAATGACAGTATACTGTAATAGTGTTACTGCATAGAACAAATGGTTCAATTTTCTGTTTGTTTTGTTAGTAGACATTTTTATTTCCTGATCGCAAATTTCACCTTGTGTCACCTTTTCCACTTAAGCCCACAAGACTGCCATTGGACTGCTAAGCCTATCAAAAATGTATAGCTACCATTTTTGATTGTCAAAATGAAATCGTTCTGAGGCATCCTCATTTTAAAAGAAAACAAACAAAACATAAAATAATCCAAAAATAAAAAGGATAAACTCAGCCTTAGTGTTTAAATGGAGTCTCACCTGGAATAACAGAAATAGTTTTCAATGCTCGGAGAACCCTGAACGTTCTCAACGCCGAGACATTCCCAAGGTCCACAAACTCAGTAACATATCTGTAACAAGGTAGGATGACACAAAGAACAGAGCCCCGTGACACTCAACACACACAATAACACACACACACACACACACACACGCACGCACACGCAAGTACGGCACCATCACCACCACCGACGATGAGGGGACACCACGGTGAGAGAGACCAGCCTGTCTGCCCGGGAGGGAAAGAGAGAACAGGGAAGAGGAGGGGATAGGGAAACCACACCTAACATCGACCCCTCGACTCGCCCACCCGGACACATGACAACACACCAGGGCAGTCTTACCTGGAATAACAGAAATTGTTTTCAAAGCCCTCAGAACCCTGAACGTACGCAGAGCTGACACATTGCCTAGGTTTACAAACTCTGTTATATACCTGCAAGGTGGATCAGATACAGTTACTTAGCAGCCATTCCAGAAAGAAATCAACAAATAACAAAGGAAGGAAGGGAGGGAGGAAGAAAACTGTTATAGAGACAAAATTATAAGTAAGTAAAGAAATAACATTAGTCTTCACAAAAGAAGTAAAGGCCCTGTACACCCATACAAGTTTTTTGTGATATTGTAGCTGATTATACTTCTGCTCTGATTGAAGTTGGGCGGCGCTATGATGAAAATTTGCTGAGGTCAGCAAAGTGAATATGAGCCTACGCTAAAGCAGTAGTTCTGAAACTTGTTTGGCTTCTGTGCCCCCTTTTAAATTATTTTCCTAGTGCCCCTTTATCGGACTAGAGAGAAGAGAAAATATCATGAATAAGATTTGATGAAACAAAGGGAGTATTGCATTTTAAAGCTTGTTCAAATATGGAAATATTATGCAGCAGTACTTGGAGAGTAAATGGAGAGTGAGACTATTTAATGGCTCAGAATCACCCACTCACCACTCGATATATATATTTTATTTATATCTTTTATCATCAGATTTCATGATATCCATTTTCTCCCATGTACCACCTGTAGTACCGTCAAGTACCCCTAGGGGTGAGCCATTTCAGAAACACTGCCCCAAAGTACCGATCATAAAGAAGACGTCCTGGTCCTGCCTTAACGGGTGTGACAAACATAGGAGAGCCAGGGAGATGTCAATCAAGAGGGATCTTTACATGCCCACACAGTACTGAGAACATGTCTAATCAGCCAAATGATTTCCAAACCATCTGTGTGAATGGACAGGGGTGTTTGTACCAGAAATACTATACATTGGTATGATGAAGAGAGGATTTAGTTAGATATTGATATATGGGGATATTTACAGTACCAGCCATCTCTGACATTACTCAAAACGTGTAATAAAGTGGAAGATATATGAGCCTTTCCTGGATTTACAGTATAATGTTATAGTTTGGGTCCACAATTCTGTAATTGTGGATATGTGGAATTTAGAACATAGGTTAATAATAATAATAATAAATAAAAAACAATAATAAATAATAATATTGCATTGGCACTGTAATCACACATGTAAGGTTGACCAAGATCAATCTTAATCTGAAAACATTCCTGCACAAAATTAGACTTTGCCACTAAATGTTAACCTTACGAACCTACAAACTTTCTAATACTGTATCTGTATTTGTCCATGACCACGTCTTTTGCATGCAACCAATAACAGTTAGTTGACTCTTACAGTTAATTCGGGCTCCTCTGGTAAAGCACAATTCAACTATTCAATTCACAAAACTGTTAATTAATATTATTAATTCATAATTAATATCTACACCGATCAGCCATAACATTATGGCCACTGACAGGTGAAGTAAATAACACGGATAATCTTGTTACCATGGCACCTGTCAGTGAGTGGGATATATTAGGCAGCGAGTGAACATTTTGTCCTCAAAGTTGATGTTTTAGAGGCAGGAAAAATGGGCAAGCGTAAGGATTTGAGCGACTTTGA
>JAOEHI010000020.1:116016-132952 GCA_025447815.1 Percopsis transmontana
AGAGAGAGAGAGAGAGAGAGAGAGAGAGAGATGGGTGGGAGATGGGTGGGAGACGGGAGGTGAGGCAAGGAAACAATGGAGACTAGGTCATGGTGAGAAAACACTGTACCTCTCTCTGTCCCCCCCGTGCCCCTCCCAAACTCACTGTGGATTAAAGTCACCAGCTGCACTTCACATCAGACCAGCGGTTGTCCACCTGTTCTGAACCGTGCCTACCTCGCCCACCAGTGAGCACGCGAGTGGGGGTCCTAAGCTCTCAACCTTAATCTTATTTTCGCTGCAGAAACGCAGTCACGCTCAGGTTAACGTCATTCCAAAAGCTTGAAATCCCCTCATGACCCCTGCCAAGAAGCCTCTTGTGGCCCTCCCCCAAGGGGGCCCCAACCCGTCCCTCACTACCGCTGCATGCTAAGAGGGCCATGCCCTTCACATACAGCCAAGTCAGAAAGGTCCCGAAATACTCTGAAAACCTCTTTGTGCTGATTCGCGGGGTGGGTACCAGTCTGCGTGGGTGTTCACCTTTAGTTTTTTGCAGTCTGTGGTGTTCACGGTGTCACTTTCGATATTGTTTTCGAATATTATTTATTATTCGATACGTTTTTACAATTTGGTCATTTAACCCTTTATCCAAAGCGGCTTACAGAGAGCACGGTTACATGTACTGGGGAACAGGTAGGTAGGTAAGAAGACGCACTTCCCTCTAGATGTCTCTGCCTCCCACCCCCGCCCCCCTCTGGCCCAGTACCGGAGGATGCTGTGTCATCAGACACTAAGGACTCAGACAGAGCACTAAAGCCTAGCCCTCACTCTAATTTACTACACCCTGAAAAGAGAGAGAGCCAGACGGGGGCGGAGGGGGTTAGGAGGAAAAAGGGAGACAGGCTGACAGACAGAGACAGAGACAGAGAACTGAACAGTCGGATGGCGGTATGGAGGAGGCGTTACGTTATCGCATTGCCTCCTCCGACGGGCATCCATAAAATGGGGGCCTGCGGGAAATTTAAGTGATGTTTCCTGTAAAGAGCTCAGTGCTAACACTGAGTTGTGTCCCTGTACCGCTCCTTTGCCGTAACAGGGTCAATGAAATGCTCCCACTGAAGACAGACAGGATAACACCTATTTAACAGTAATAGTGGTTAACCCAAACTGTTACACTACAACTTAAAGCCCCTACGGACAGAACTATTGCGCCAAGGTCCAATAAGCAGCTGTTCTCAGATATACTGTATACTGTACAGACACCTGCTGGCATAGATTAAGATGTGCCAAAGCTAATCCTATCCTATGGCAACCGCGACTAAATTAGCTCATTCTTCACCTTAAACAGTACAATTACAATTAGCTTTTTTTTTTTACCCAAAGCAACTTACAATTACATGCTGCTATTACAAGGAGCAGGTAGGGGTTAGGCATCTTGCTCAAGGATGCTTGCAGGTAGGCCAACACAATCCACGACCTTCCGGCTGGGAGTCCAACACCTACACCACTAGACTATCCTGCCCCAAGGGACCTGTAAAGTGAACGTTGAACTTAGTTCACCTTTAAATTATACCTATGAGCTGAGTTTGGATTGTACGGTGTCGTACCCGGTGAAGGAGGATGCTATCGCTGTTTAGGTTGAATTACCGGGAGTCCTGCTTTGCCCAGATACATTTCTGCTTATCTGGGTCAGAGCACCCCCTAGCTTATATTTGCTTTCATCTATAAGTGTTCTTGTAACTAGATCTTTGTAACCATTTCATTTTGTTCACAAAAAGTTGTTTATAGGCGCTTTAACAGCGTTTTTTAGGTCATTAAAGGGACCATTGTCATTATGATGTTCAAATCTAAAATCACTGGTGGATGCACTTTCTAGTGTTACGGGGTGTAGTAAATACAGAAGCATAGTTATTTTTACTTTATTATGACGCAGCTCTCCCAGGCTGACATCCACCCGTTTGTGTGACCCGCACAGAAGCGTTTACGATTGTCTGACCGCTCCAGACATTCAGATCGGACCACTCGTCCCATCACAGGGGACAATAAGAATGGCAACGCTGCATTTCTCCTCCTCCTCCACGACCCCTCACCCTTCCCTTTGATGCAGGAGTGCTGCGATCGGGTTTCACACAGCTGACAGTAACACACACTCACACACACACACACACACGCACGCACGCTCTTTGACATGCAACGGTAACGGATCAGAGGAATGTCGCTGGGAGGAGAGGAGACAAGGGACTTGCAAAGGTGAGGACACAAAGGCGGCTAATCGTGAAAATGCGTAGCGTCGCCAAATGTCACAGAGCAGAGACATAATAAATGAATAAATATAGAAACAGACAGAAAGGGGGAAATGTTGTGATTATAAAATAATCCATAGATTATTAGTCAATGAAATTAATAACCTCAGAGCACAAATCCCACTAATAGAGGTCCTCTATAACAATCCTTGTTCTATCTTCCTGAATTTAGGCTGCTAGCAATTAATGACTGCGTGAGGAGCGAATAATAACTTTCGAGTGAATGATAACTTTCGAGTAGTGTACTAAAAATGCATAAGCTAAGTAACCATGGTGACATGAAGCTGTCCTTATTCTAGGAGAATGTTGTTTGCTTGCAATAACCGGTGGTTCACCGGTTCAACTGTTGACAAATGTAGTAACTGTAAGTCGCTTTGGATAAAAGCGTCTGCTAAATGCTGTAAATGTAAAATGTAAATGTAAAAATAATGAGTTAAGTCCCTTTCTCATGTTCAACATTGGGACTTATTTGACATTTTAACATTAAAATACTTCAATAATGGAGGTATAGGAATGATAGTGAGACAGAATGAATTTTTGTCCGCGGCGTCCACTGCACCTGCTGACAGTACACAAGCATGGGATAGCGATGTTAGCCAGAATTGACCAATCAGAGGCATGAGGAGGCATGATAACCTGTATTGATGCACACAGCAGCAAGCCTTTATCTTCAATAGAGAAGAAAGTAAATGAGGAGTACTGCTTTTCTTCCTGGTTGAAGAATAACTACTGCTACACTGTCCTTGAACATAACACCTAACCTCTAGCTACACCAGTGGATATAATAAAAGCCCTTCCTGCTGTTGTTACAAACTATTGTTGGGGTCAACAGCACTGAATCTTGATCTGAACTGAATCACAACTGGAAAGTATTGGCACAGTCTAAAGATGAAGACGAAATCAGGATCAAAACGCCATTTGTCCATTCCTGTGCAGCTCATGTGCATTGATCATGTGGTCACAGATGGTCAGAATTATAGAAAAACAATCACCTTCAAGTTCAAGTGTAACAATGGCAAAGGAGGCAATTGAGAAAGCAGCATTCCCCCCTAAAACCACCCTAAAATCTACCGGCGTAGACACAGCTGTGCCAATGCTAATCAGTAAACATGGAGACCAATGTCAGAGGGGCCGTGCTGTGTAGAATTAAAAAGCTAATTTTTAACCAACAAAATATTGGAATCTCACTTGGTTTTACAAATATTTAAGATAATTTTTTGGTCTAAAATATGAATTAAGTTGACCGTTAAAGTATATAAAATGTATGAAACCCTTATATGTATGTATATACTGTATATACATATTCACACACACATGTAGATATACACTTATATGTATGTATATACTGTATATACATATTCACACACACATGTATATATACACTTATATGTATGTATATACTGTATATACATATTCACACACACATGTAGATATACACTTATATATATATATATATACATATATATAAGGCCATGGAAAAATTAAGAGACCACTGCATATTCTTGTCAATATAATAATATAAATGTAAATATCAAAAATGTTAAAAAGTATATATTAAATAATTTAAAAAACTATAAATATAAATGTATTAAATATAAATGTACATAGATATTATATTTTTTTAAATGGGCAGTGGTCTCTTAAATTTTTCCATGGCTGTATATACTGTATATACTGTATATGGGTTTTAAAAATACAAACTAATACATCTATGTATATAGCTGCTGACTATACTGAAAAGGCCATTATTAGCTAGTTTGATGCCTTTGGCTTCACTCTTAATAGGTGGGGAGGTTGGCATAGGTCAAAGCTCTGAAGAGAAAGGAAATAGAGGAGGAGAGGATGTACACAAACTCCTTCCTGTTGTCTGGGGCTACCGATCGATAGATCACAAAAGGCCCATGCTCTGGATAGCTGCACTGCTGCTGTGTGAGGGAGGGCTGGTGGCTGGGCTGCGGGGTCCATTCTGCTGAGTGGGCCCTCCTGGTGCTCTAAAGGCCGCGGATACTCTTACATGCTAGCACTGTCTGCACGGGGGGCAAAGGAACCTCCTCACCCCTGCACAGCTGAGGGTGCGACCAGAAGCATCCTCCTCCCCTCCACCTGCCCTCCCCGCTCAGGGCACAGTTGCAGTGGTGGGACACAGAGGTCCGGGATTAAAACGAAATAGGAATTAGCCAATCGATTCATTAGAAAGAGTCAGTGATTTCAAGTGCTACTGAACTTTTGTTAAACCCTCGACTTCCTGTGCGTTTTCCTTAACACGACAATAAAATCCTCCCGCAGACGTACGCCACAAATTACCCCTCATTACCTATGGTTTCAATGTGCTTACAGTATAGAATTTATTATTTTTAACTTGCCAGTTGCCTGGAAATGGGATTTTTTTTTTTTATGCGCCGATATCAGTCTTTTCATCTTTAGGTTAGTGTGCATGTTCAGTCAGTTAGTACTGGTGCCAGTACAAGTACGAGATAAGTACTGTTCTAGTTCAAAGAGACTTTAAAGAAGTATGCAGGTATACAACTAGCACTTACACCTATCTCAAATTGCCTGTCGAGTAACCTCTATATAAAAAGAGTGTTTGGTAGGTGATCCATCTCTGTTATCTACATAACACATTACACAGAGAAATAAATAGCGGCTAAGCTGTACAGAGCCAGACTCACCACGGTACGTACAGTATAGGAATTCCATCGAGTTCCATCGAAAACAGATGCTTCACTGTTTAGATGTGTATGCCCATTTCAACACTTCTCCCTTTGCTCCCCTAACCCATAAAGTAATTATAGTCCAATTAGGAAACATTATAGCATAGCATAGAGATTAGGTCACTCTTGCATGGACATGAAAAAAAAGACAATAACCCAAACATCTAATGTTGCCACCAATCCATGTACTGTACGTGTAGTGCACACACACAGTTCACACACATTAACTATAGCCTGCTGTGTATTCAACACAGTCTAGTGACTTTTGTCACTAATGAAACCCGTGAACAATGCAAAAACCCATGCAGGCGTTGCCCAATCCGTCCTGCAGTATCTAACAGTACCTTTACAATTCACCCACCCAGAACATTATTCACTGCAGAAGACTCCCCGAGAATCACCACTGCCCTGCAATACACAGCTCCTCCTACAGTGGTGCCGAAGCAGAGCCATTGCACCTTTAAGCATTTAGCAACGTAGACAAGAGAGATCAGAGCTCTCTCTCTCTCTCTCTCTCTCTCTCTATATATATATATATATATATATATATATATATATATTTATATATACACAGTGTATGATCCCTATGTTAGTGTTAGTCCTTATAATGCATGATTGGTTGAAATCCTGTGTGCCAGTGAAGCAGTGAAGTGTTGCATCGCACTTCAAGGTCATCTTTACGAATGTGATTTCCTTATCTCAAAAGGCCGAGGTGACCAGAACAATGACATAATTACACATTATTACACATTATACATACAGTATGGGAAATAGTTAAGTGGTCTAGGCTGGCGGTGCTACATCTTTTTGACCAATTCCCCTGGAAAAGTGATTCACAGCTTGCGGCCTCTGCCTCGAGCACACACACACAAGCAGTTCTTTTTATATGCACCTACAGAGACATACACCATACACCATTGAAGATAATTCTTTTAGATTATACACCGATGAGCCAAACATTGATGTACACTCACAGATGAAGCGAATGACGAGGATTATCTCGTAACAATGGTGCATGTCAAGGTCTGGGATATATTGGACGGTAAGGGAACAGTCGGTTCTCGTAGTCAACGAGGAAATGGGCCGGCGGGAAGACCTGAGCCACTTTGACAAGGACCAAATCGTTATGGCAAGACGACTGGGTCGGAGCTCCACCCAAACGGCTTGTGGGGTGCTCCCAGTCAGCGGGGGTGAGGGACCATGGGGGGGGACAAACCACCAAGCGCGCGACAGGTTGCCGGGCGCCTAAGGCTCATCGGTGTGCGAGGGCAACGGATCGACAGAAGGGCTACTGTGGCAGAAAACTTTAACGATGGTTACAAAGAGGAACGTGTCACAACACAGAGCGCCCATGCTAACCCATCGTGACCACCCAGGTGTACATCATTTACACATCGTGTTTCGGCTCATCTGTGTGTCTACTTTGCTTTACTTTAGACCGACTCTGAGAAACACTGGTCTAGTCAGCCTGTGTGACCACTCACTTTCTGGTTCTGATAGTACGGATCTAGGTCCTCCAGTGGAGTTGCCACCAGTCCTTTAGGAATATCCCCGTAGATGAAGGGCAGGCTCTTCCCAGCCTCCAGGTCGCCGTTGGGCTTGGGCTCTTTCTCGTCATCGTAATCCCGGTGACTACTGTCCGATCTGGGCTTAGGAGGCTTCTTGTTCTTCTCCTCTTGGATGCGCTTCTCGATGTTAATGAGCGACTCTGGGCAGAACTTCTTGAAGCTGTCAGGTCCTGGGGGTGCGATAAGGGGTGCGGCCATGTTTTCATCCTGCAGCTATTTCCTCTTTATTTGTTTTCCATTCCGGACATCCAGTTCTAAAAAATAATAATAAATACTGCGAGTGAGAAAATAATAAGGAAATGCAGAACAAAAAGCAGAAAGAGAGACAAAGGGACATGAGAAAAAATGTTCAACATTGCATTGAATTTCAGTTTAATAATACTGCTATAAAAACAGATTCAGAGTATTATTTTATTTGTCTTGATGAGCCTGGGAAACAGAGAAGGTTGATGCCACAAAAGTGATAGATAACTCTTCCTTGCATTTTCCCTCAACCTCTTTAATCACAACGCCTTTGGACTGACAAACAGCAGCCAGTCGCCCCAAAGGTTCTCATTTGCATTGAGTGGAAGCCTTCTGTTCTGACCCTGGTGACGCTAGGGCCAAGAGCGTGGAAACATGAAGCTTTCTCTCCTCGTGTATGAGCTCATCCGTAATGGCCCCCTGCTATTCTGCTGTCAAAAAGTTACAAATATAGACATTATAGGATTTGTCATCATTGTCGAATGATGCAGGATTTGTTTTATTTGTGTCTATACAAATGATGGTAGCATATCCTAATAGACCTGCAGCCAAAATATGACGGCACACTGCATTTGTTTTCGCATTAAGCCAATCAAACTTTTAGTTAACTGTTAACTGCACATGGAGACATTTTACATATTGTGAGGTACAAGGTCTTTCCCAAAGATCTAAGATGAAATTTGAATGCATTTTTTTAAATGCCGTTATTCCAGTTGGAGTTGTTGGACTACACCTTGCACTCAAGCAGGCTAGAACTAATAAAGCAAGAATCTATAAATATGCCTACTGTTTAGCACATATATGCGGTCACTGACAGGTTCTGTTGCTCTCTGTAGAGGTTTTTATAGAATGTTATAGAATGCTGAGTGTCAAAGAAACGATTGGTTACAGAATCAGTCATTAATAGGCTAGCTATAATATTTTAAATGTGCACGGGATTTTCCATTTATTTCAGGCATTGGGTTTCGATTAATTGAAAACAGGATCTAGGACACTTTCCCCACCTCTCATTGCAATACGATGTAATGTGGCTAACGCTGTTGATAGCATAGGTCGAGTCCAAACATTTTTTGGGGCACAGCTTAGTCAAATTTGAGGCCTGGGCATTACAGAATTTGCTTTGGAATTAACAATAGGCCTATAATGTAACCTACAAGTAGGCCTATATGAAATAGAAAAAGCCACGTCTAAATATGCAACATATAATATGAAAACGCAGACAATAATGTAAAGTTAGTCCAGGTAAACCAACCTGAGAGTAACCTCTAATTCTGCTTCTGCAAATGCTACACCCATTGATCTATTGTAGGTCTACGTTCAAGGTGATTCAACATCGCATGCAGACATAATTTGGGTAGGCCTACAGTAGGAGATTACATGCATTTAACTAATCTCATAGAGTCAATCGCTAAAACCAAAAGCTAAATAAATATATCAATAACAAATATATTAGATAGCGTCTCTACTAAACACCGGCAGTTAAGCATCCTACTTTCACGCTTGTCCAGTAGGCTAGTGCTCCGGGTTTAACGGTAGGCTCTAGGCTACAGCCTAGGTCTACTAGACAGCTGGTATAAATCTATAGCCTACAGGAACGTAGTCATTAAATTCAAGACTAGCCTACTCCCGTGCCCATTAAAGCTGTAAAAGTGAGCTGTACTGGAGCAGACAACAGGAAACATAAGACCTTAATATCAGCCTATAAACCGCTCGTCGTCCCTGTAAGATCCATTTGATCTATTACTGTCCAGTTACTGAGGAATGTAGCAGATCGCTTTTAACACGATAAGCGTTTTCCGAAAGCTCCAGTGGGTTCTCGAATCAGCAGCGTTGACTCCCGTTTGATAAGCCTACCGGGCTTGTCTCTATCCGTTTCAGCACCACTCAGACAGCACACTGTCCAATAAGGAGACCCGCGAAATACACGTTTTCCCTGATTTGAGAACACACTGTGGTTTAAAACGTGAAACAGCAGCACGATTGTTTCAAAGTCGAGGGGAGGCGTTGCACAATAGAGCAGAACAGTAAACCGAGTACAGTAGCCTACCTATGACACAGACTGCCCTCCGCCCCACCCCCACATCCTGCAATAACTGAGTTGAGTTTCAATGAAGACCTCGGTGCTGTCTGTCATTATCGTTCATAGGCCCACCTGCATATAGGCCTGTGCATGTATTTAATGCCATTGGATTTCGTTATTTCAGATTCGGAAGACTAAAAGCCGTGTCAACAATTGCCTGGCCAGTTCAGTTAAAGTTCGGATGAAGTCGAAAGCTCATCTGTTTCGACTACCGTCAGAGCGCTTTCTCTCCATCATGAATGATATAAGACCCCCGTGTAGGCCTAGTAGGATATATCTGATCCTAATTATTGACAAATAACTTTTAATTTGCAATGTCATTGGTCTATCAACCTAAGTAGTCGTTATTTGCAGCTCTCGGTGTTTCTGTTTACGCCTGGTGCGGGCCGGTTTCATACAGTAGGCTATAGGCCTACGGCTAAAGCTTAAAATACTGCAGTGTAGCTTATTGCTGCCATGGGCTCTAACTAACGCAAGTCAGTTGGAAGCCATATTCCACTCTTTGAGAACTGTCATTAAATGAGACCCGACTATTCTGCTATAGGCTACAAAAGACAAAATGCCACTGCGATATAAGAATCTGAATTCATTCAAAGGAAAATGACAAAGGGGAGACTAAAGGATGGGCTACCACACCCGTGGACATTTTCCAAGCGTCGGCGCTCCACGAGACTCCAAACAAGCAGGGCTGTTTCTGTTAGGAGGCGAGTGCGCAAAAACCTTGAACAAAAGGTGCCGCGGCCCCTAACAGAACTGCCAAAAACTGAGACGCACCGCCTCGCGCAATACAGTCTCCCAAACGAATGTGAGGAGGTGGGGTTTGAGCACGGGGGCGGTTGGGGGGCAGATAAACTCTTATAATAACGTCTATAAAGTGATGATGTTGGAGGAGACCTGGCGAAAATTATTTTCATGATAAGCTCAAATAGAGCGTGCTAAAAGTCAAACTGTGCTAGGCATCACACGCACAGAAGTTTTACGTTTCACGTCCCCATCCCATATGCGTATGTTTGGGTTCACATTCTGACACATTGAAATGTCATTCCTTCCAGCGGCAGGCCAACACCCTGATTTACCAGCTGTCAATCCCTTTTGTATTGCTACGCAAAATAAAGCCATGTTTTCCTAACACAGACACGCATGATCCTAATTGATGTTTCGCATGCATATTTGCCCAAGTAGCCTATTGGCAAGGAGCCCTGCACAGAAGCGAGGGAAAGATGCTGAGAGGGACACCGCTCTGCGGCAGTGGGATGCGGTCCGTAGACACAGTATGAATGGAATAAATCCAGCCACAAAAATCTGACAGAAAATAGAACAGATTATCCACTTACTTTTTCTCGCATTAACAGAAATCCAGAACGATGTCACTGAACTGCAGGTGCAGGAAAGACTCGGGAGTAACTGCGGCTGTCGCCATATTGTTGCTGCTATCTTCCTTCCCAGTGCGTGCGGCTACCCTGCATAATTGATGACTCTCAGCAAATTGTTAGGGAGTGTCGGTAAATGCCTTTGGTTTCAATAACGGCCAAGAGACCGCAGCATCGTAAGCAAAAAAAAAAACAGTACTTAAGTAACAAACATTGATAGCGATATAGTGAACAAGGAAATCGTATTTTATAATCTTGATTTAAAAAAAAAAATCAAATTACATAATAAATCCCAAATTTAATCTAGATTCGATTTATATTCTATATTAGATATAGATCTGGATTAGAGTTAATCCAATTTTAAAATAGCCTGTGGATAAAGTGTTGAAACATGACACCTGGCAGAATAACCCTTAGTGGATGCTTGGTTGATGTGTCACAACTAAGGGAAAACATTTTATTTTTGTGAAACTATTATAGGCAACTATTTCATAATTGTGATTATTAATTCTTTATTCTTATTTATTGTAGGCTATGTTATATTTCTCTTGCAATAAAAAAAAATACTGATGGTACATAAAAGTTCTGCTTTGAAAAATATTTGTGAAAACAAATGTGATTACAATTAACATAAACGGTTAAATATATTACTCTGCATAACCATAACATCAGAACCTATATATTTCTTTAATTTAGCTGAAACACGCATACATGCCTATTTGTGGTGAAAAACAATGCTGACACAATTGTTTAAATAACACAAAACAAAGTTAGAAAGCTGCAAATGCATTTTCATGACATTTAGTGAAGCACCAGATGTGTGTTTATAAACCCAACCGATTTGCATACAATAGCATATCATGCTGCCATATTACTGGTTTTTCAGTTGTTATTGGTGAGCAGAATGGTTAATTGCCCTTCTTCTTTCATTGGCGATGAAATGTACACATTAGCTGTCTTTGGAAAACAGTTTGAACCCCAGCCTCCAGCCTATACTCAAAAGGGTTTCATAGGGAAATAAATCATTGTATAACCCTTTAATGTAAAGGATTCGTTATAGCATGAGGAAAGGGCTCCACTATTGTACCAATACCATTCAAAATAACCCTTCTCTAAGCTATGCAGGAACCCTGTTATTGATTGGAAAGTAAAGAAGCGCATGTTGTTCACTAAATTATAGCCACTTAACAACTGTCCCCATACGTGAATGTATAGGCTGATATCTTAGTGCGGATGAATAAAGAATATGCTACATTCGTTAGCTTTTTAACAGCATAGACATTTTATATAGTGTATTTTTTTGCTGAGACTTTGACCCAGAAATGTCTCTATCTAGTGGGATTTCTGTGAACTGCAAGCAAACGAATGTACGTTGTTCAGACAAACATACCTGTACAGTCTATAAAAGGTTATATTGACAAATGCTATTCTAAATATTTCCATATTTAGTAGGCTATAAAGCTTTACACAGAATGCCATATACATATTCAAAAAACTGTGCACCGAAAACGTTCTGAATTAAATAAATTGAATTTATAAAGATTTAAAGTTGTATAATTACATACATTTTCATATTCATTTGTATAAATTGGTATCCTTATCTGTGATTATGGTACCATATGAACCTTTGATATTCTTAAATGAAATTTGACCAAGTACAACATTATGGCCTAAAACATTACGGTCAAAGCTCAGCGACAGTGAGTTTTAATCAGGTTTTAATAGGTGTTAAGCAGCTATGCTTGCACATGAACATATCAGCATTTGTTGTTTTTAGCTTGGCAAGACGTAGTAACCTATATTCATGTTATATTTTGTTTGTGTCAATAAATTATGTCGTCATTTTGTATGCTTTCCCAGAATTTTCGTCATATCCGGACAAAAAGAGAGTTGCCAAGTCCGCTTATTGTGACGTGTTATTAATTTTCAAGAATCGCTTATAAATCAGTAAAATCGCGGGTTGCGTGTTTTGGTCCTATTCTGGTTTGGTTTGCGTGTTTTGGGGCTTTGCGTGTTTTGAGATTGAGATTCTCTGCTTAGCCTAGATGTGTGCGTGTGTCGTCGTTTGTGTAGGCTGTGTTCTATGAGGCATGTGGGCATTCGTATACCCCCTCTCTTTAACTGCCCCTCCCACTAGTCAGAGAGACTTTTGCACACGTTTCCCCCACATCACTACTTCCCTTGCTCGCTTTATAGTGAGGGCACTATCAAAGATTTATGATTTATGACGGCACTTTTTGGAGGGGAAATAGAACACACCATACCTCTCCAAGGCGGTCTACTGAGTTGATGTATGACAGGCTAGTCTGGTTACTGCTACAATATCAATATAATAATGTGGCTTGTTTTAGGGATGCGGTTGCTTGTGTTTCTCGCAAGATCTGGCAACACTGGAGACGGTCTATACCTTTATGGAAACAACACATGAAATCGCCATAATTACTGACATGCGTAATTTATTTGTATGTTTGGGTGTACTTTCAATACGCACTTGTTTTGCTCATGTCTATCTCCATCTCAGTGGGTCTCTCGCATGACAACAGGTGTCATGCCGAAATAACCCCCCACCGCAAGCATTCAGCACAGGACCGGTGTTTTGCCGTAATATGCACCCCGGCCGTGAAATGCACCCCCTCGCGCATGTCACTCGGTTCGAATATTGAAGCAATTCAGCTTAATGTCGTAACCAAACGAAGGGTGGAGGGGGGGGCTATTTGCCATTTTAATACCCCGTGAATGGAAAAGAAGAGAAGAACATCGGTTATCTACATTCTTTAGAGAAGTACTCTAATAACTTTTCACGGCAAGGCTGGTTGTTGTGTTCCACTTGCCGTGAAATGTAGTAGTGCATATTACGGCACAACACCGGAACCAGCTGGAAGAGGTTCTACTTTAGTGCGCTGAAAGATAGGGCACTTGCATGGTGTATGGAATTCGGACGCAGGCTAACTCATTAACATCAAAACTGATTTACTGCAGCATGCCTTAATTTAAGCATTTGGTGTAATTATTTTTTCTTCCATTGATGCGCAATAACCGTTAAGTTTGTTTAGGCAAATCGTTGGCAGCTAATCCCTATAGTGATAGGGCTATCTTGCATGTAGGCTTAGCATTAGACTGCAAAAATGACATTTCTCATGAACGTTTTGACATTTTTATTCACGGTGGTAACCCTACCTCTTCAACTGATTGAAGTAGTAGGGCTGTACAAATTATACAAGCGTGTCGTCCCCTGTCTGCTATGGAATATGTCTGCGTCATACAATAGGAAAATGAACGAAAAAAAGAGGGACCTGTTTCGAAATCTCGCACAGTTCAATAAACCCAATGAGCCGCTCAGGATTTTGGAGATTGGCTGTGGAACGGGAGCGAATTTTAAGTTCTACCCGACTGGCTCCAAGGTTGTTTGCACGGACCCAAACCCTTATTTACACAAATATCTGGAGAAGAGCATGGCTCAAAATGATCACCTAATTTACGAGACTTTTGTAGTCGCATCGGGAGACAATGTGGGATCAATTGAAGACGGGTCAGTGGACGTTGTCGTCACCACACTTGTACTTTGTTCTGTTACGAACATACCAAGAACTCTGCAAGAAGCTCATCGTATCCTGCGACCTGTAAGTAACCTGCAGACTTCTCACCTGAGAGTTGATCTTGGACAAACATTTTGTTTCAGATAATAACATGTAAATGATAAGGACACATTTTCTGGAATTGAAATAGCTTATTTGTTCCTAATGTCTTTCATTACAGGGTGGAGCCTTCTTCTTCATGGAGCATGTTGTTGCAGACCCATCTTCTTGGACCTACTTCTTTCAGCATGTTCTGCAACCTATGTGGTACTACTTTGGCGATGGCTGTGTGCTTACCAGGGCAACGTGGAAACATCTTGAGGCAGCTGAATTCTCTGACCTTAAGCTTCAACATATTGATGCACCGCTCTCTGTCTTGCTTAAACCGCATGTCTTGGGCTATGCGATCAAATAGCTTTGTACATCAACTGAATAGTCTATACTTATTATGTAGGATAATGTAGTTGGCTAGGTTAAACTAATTGACTGTAGGTTTAAAAAAAGCAGGTCTACAGTGTACAGTGGTACAACACTAAACTTGTAGTTTAGTAATAATAAAAGTAATAAAAAACGAAAACAAAATTTTGTGTTCATATTCTACATGCCCACAATAATCAACATAATCAGTGACTAGTGCAGTATTATATATAAACACACATACGTATAAACGTCATACAGCACACATTGCTCTATTATGTGCAGTTGAGTCAGATATTGGCCCATCCAATGCTCCTGTGCATCTAAAGTGCACAGTAGTGTCCAGCTTCTAGGGTTCTGGTCTGGTGGGTTTGGCCGCACAGTTGTGGATCGGTGGTAGTGACTGAGGCTGGTGTGTCTATCACCACTGGTGTGTCTACCACCAACAGTGTAATGGCTGAAAATCAGTTATTAATAGACCAAAGTAGCTGAAATTAGTTTTTTGAAGTTTGAGAATATTTAAAGAATAGTCCAATAGTCCAAACTGTTTAAACTTAAAGCGTAAAATAAATCTTAATGAGCTGGAGAGCTTCCTTTGTCAACATCAGAGCTTTGAAGCAGCTCTGGAATCAAGGTTAAGGTGTCATTATTAATGATGAAGGCAGTCACGGATAAGTATACCTTTTAAAAATGTATGCCGAATTCAACTTTGTTAATTGTTAAATCTAACAACGAATAGATGCAGCTGACTTTATACATATATACAGGGGTATATATATGTAATGTTTATTTATAATTTTACAAAAGGCTGTTTTACCTGTGTAAAAATGTGCCCATGTGTGTGGCCTTTAGTGCAAAGTGTGTCCTTTGATCTCTATTCTCCAATTTCCTGCCTACTGAACTACTTTAAGCCTTAGTAATTTGATGCAGAGGAGGAAATTAACTGTAAAATGTACCAATAGCAGCACAAGCTTCATGCATGACATGTCGTTACTCCTAGCCCAATAGTGTCCAATTATCGCTATGACAATGGCACATTATTTTGGAATAAACAAAAATGTCTAACGAACCTCTGTCTTGCATCTTAGTCAGATAGTTATATGGACACCTGATGGGAGAGGACGCAAATACAACAATTTCATTTCTGAACGTTAGGGTGTTTCTCAAAGTCCAGGAAGGATCCTTAACGGCTGCTGTTTCAAGGACTGAAGGACTGTTCCGATTTCTAGGATCCTTTGAATTCTACCAAAGACTGAGTCCTTCGATCAGAGAATTTTCAAGGATGCATGTGTGTATCCCCAGCATTCTTAAAGTACCCACAATCCTATGTGCACGTACGGGTACAAGAGGAATTGAAGGCGGGACCTTTTCAATGACGCACACCTGCACATTTACTAGACTGTTCCATTATATGTTCTCCGAATGCTAGAAAGGAGTCTTCTGAAGGACCCGACTTGGAAAGACCCGTCCTACCAAGGAAGCGTCCTTGACTTTGAGAAACACTCTATGTACCAGACTTTACGCAAGTAAAGTCTGGTACATAGAGTGTTTCTTGACTTTGAGTGTTCCTTGACTTTGAGAAACACTCTATGTACCAGACTCTATGTACCAGACTTTACGCAAGTAAAGTCTGGTACATAGAGTGTTTCTATGTTTCTATGTTTCTGTGGTAATTAATATAGTCTACTGTAGATCCTCAGTAGAGGCTTGTGAAGTTCAGAGACTTGCCATACATCAGTTTGCTGCTGGCGTCCATGTTTTCCTGAGCAGATGCACTGGGAGTCTGGGACGCATTTAGACTGGAAGTTGGGAATACTGACTCGGAACTATCACTTCCGTCTTGCAATGAATTGCATTAGCTTGTGTAGGTGGTGGAGAGCAACTGCAGTGTTTGTAGGTCTCCCATAAATACACAAATGTCAGTGAAACTATGGGTTAGCCAAAGCTGTGGTGTCATTTGATCAGCAGGTAGCCTACTTCGTGGAGGGCGGGCCGGTGCCAAGGCCCAGAAAACCCCCCTCGCCTCCCGCCCCCCCACTAGAAATGCAAAAAAATGTCCCATATTAGGGCAATTCACTATATTCTTTATCTTTACATGAATACACCACAAGCGCCTGTGTAATAAGGTGTTTGGCTGAGAGGCTCAGTATATATGAATGACAAACATTGCAGTTCAATTTAGATATTGTTTTAATCCTGACTGGGATCGTGCCTGTCTCTGGGTCGTGTGCCTATGCAGGAACGTAGTAAGCCTACCTTATCTTAGCAAGATGTAGGATATTTATGTTACATATTTTCAGGGAGCAGAATCAGATGTCAATAAATTACGTCATTTTGTATGCTGTTACCAGAATAGATGCCATTTCTGCATTAAAAAAAAACATGCCCCTGGAAACAATAGCCTATATAAAATTGCTAGTTAGTTTCATACATGTATTTAAATTTACAAAGTTTCGGTATACTCAGTATACTCAAACATTTGCTAAAATGTTGTAGGCCTATATGTAATCTCAATGATATTACTAGAGTAGCCTACACATTACGAACAAATAAATCACAAATGAAAAGTGTTATATAAAGTGTTATAACTATTTAGGACACACAATTTGGCTTAGCGGCTGAAATGGGTTTCCTCAGGAGGGTGGCTGGCGTCTCCCTTAGAGATAGGGTGAGAAGCTCAGTTATCCGGG
>JAOEHI010000020.1:214459-264120 GCA_025447815.1 Percopsis transmontana
CCCCCCCCCCCCCCCCCCCCCCCCCCCCCCCCCCCCCCCCCCCCCCCCCCCCCCCCCCCCCCCCCGCCGCCCCCCCCGCCCCGGGGCGGCCGGGGGGGGGGGGGGGGGGGGGGGGGGGGGGGCTGACGGCGGCGTTCTGGTAGCCAGTTCCATAGCAGCTGTTTGGGGACAGAGAGTTGGCGTCTAGTGGCTTTTTACCTCCGGGACTCAGGCAGGCCCCGCGGTGCGGCGGCAGGGCGGACGGGGCCCGGCCGGGCTTGGCGGCGGCCAAGATGAAGCGGGTCTCGTCCTGCTCCCCCAGGTTGGACATGTCCTTCATCATGGTCTTGCGGTAGGAGACGGACAGCTTGTTGGAGCCGTCGGACAGCAGGTTGAAGTGGCGGGCGACGAACACGATGGGCAGGGGCAGCATGGCCGCCGCGATCAGGGCGAAGCACATGGCCAGCGCCCAGGGAGGGTAGCTCTGGAAGCGCTCCTGAGCCTGGACGCAGCGGCGGAAATGACCAAATAAAATAGAATATTAGAAAGAAATACAGTTTACTGTGTCCGGTAAAGAGCTGAACTGTTGAGGTGTGCTCCTCGGTTGTATTGTGGTGTCTGAACAACAAAGCTAGGGCGGCTGTAGGAGGAGGGGTAGAGGACAGTGTGAGCCTACAGGAGAGCTGTGGAGAGGCACTCAGCACTCAGGTGTGGGAGGGGCATGCAAGGCTTCATCCTTGTGGTTGAAACCAGTGTCACAAAAACAAGGCTTTTGTAATGCTGGTTTCAACCACAAGGGTAATTGCAGACACAGATCGAGGAGTGTCCCTTTAAAAAGTGGAATCAAAAGGCCCAGGAAATGAACATTTTTAAAAAAGACTGTTAAATATTTTCCCATTGACGTACACACACACACACACACACACAAACTGACCAGTTCCTCGACCCAGGCGTTGTACCCCGGTGGCCTGAGGGCCATTTCTATGATGGTGGTGGAGATGAGAACGATGAGGCATACAGGGGAAACGTACTTCCACATGTAGAAATAAAAACTATAGGGCTTGAAACCCAACATGTCCTCCAGGTCCTGCATGAATCTGCCGTGAACAACGGAAAAGAACACAAGTTGAGGTTTCAGGTTGAGTGGCTCCTTACCCTACAAACCTCACCAGGTAAGTTGCTTTTCTTTCTGAAAAAAACGTTTTTGTCTGAGACTGGGATCTGCGGGTAGCGGTAGCCATTTTTGTAGTTCAAATGTAATGCTCGCCACTGGAAAACGAGGTAATTGAAGATAACGGGTAAAAATAGCAACATGCTCAATTTATATGATGGCATGCCACAAAGATATTGTATTGTAAAGAAATAAAATATGAAAATTAACCAAAAAAATTGTGGATTGCAGCTTTTTAGTCATTTTGTCGGCACCTACAGTAAGTGGTAAGTGAAAACCGATTTAAAAAAAGATGTATTAGAAGTGGAAAGTCTTTCGTGAACTGGGAGTAGGCTATTGTATTACCTCAATCTGTTTTGAACATCAGTAAAACAAAATATAAAAATGTATACGAAAAAAAATTTGTAAAGATTGTAGCTTTAGCATGCTTCATTGCGATGCCGTGCACACAGTTTGGGACCACAGACGGAAGAAAACGCACCCACGGTTTCATAGGTACGCACACGCTTACCTCTTTGTGCCGTAGATCCAAGCAACGGAGATGTTTTCCAGTATGACCACTACAGTGAGTGGCAGACCAGCGGAGTAGTCATCGAACATTGTGACAAAGTAGTTCCCCGAGCGCTGGACAAACAGCAGGCCGCAGAAAAAAGCTATGATGCAGCAGCCCACTAAGGACAACGCAGATGAAGAAAAAACAGAAAGGATTAGTATAATCCACTAGAAAAGATGAAAAATAACCATGCTACCATGGAAAGCCACATTATATCAGTAGATAAACGGAAGGGGGAATTCGGTGCATTGTTAACTCAATCCATTGTTCGCTGGTAGTGAGTTGTTTTCTGGAGATTTTGTATTCAGTGAACGTACAGACGAATGCCTCAAAGGCCAGGGCAAAACATCCAATTCATGTCAAATAATCTTTTAAATAAAAAAATAAATAATAATAATAATAATAATAATATATAATAATAATAATTAAAAAAAACAATAATACAAATAATAATAAAATTAAAAACATAATAATAGTGTAATAATAATAATAATAAACAATACATAATAATTGATAATAATAATAATAATAACAATTGTTACCTAACAAAACAAAATAAGGGGCTAGCCTAACGACACTAACTACTAGAGGTGCTCACCAGTCAGAATCTCTTTTTTGATCTTGTAGGTGTCGAGGATGGGCGTAGTGATGCCCGTCATGGTGCCAATCATGCTGCCCAGACCCAGGTTTATCAGCATGAAGAAGAACATGACGGACCAGAAGGGAGATCCTGGGAAATGCGTCATGGCTTCGGTGAAAGCGATGAACGCCAAGCCTGTACCTTGCACGGCCTGTAGGGGGCGATGGAGGATACTTACAGAGCAGTTATTATTATTATTATTACAAATTATTGTTATTATTATTAAAGCAAAACTAAATGAATTAAAAATATGCCCAAATTATTTAATCTTAAAATCATTTTGCACCTTCCACCCAAGATTTATCTCAAGACCCCACAGGGGTGGCGTACCTTGTTCAGCTCGTCCTCTAGAAGACAGGGTTCCAGACCCAGCTGGGAGAAGCTGCCCTCCTTCACAGTCTTGATAACTCCATACATTTCAGCATAGTCCGATGTAGTCAGATGGGAGAAGTTCATATGTGGCGGGATCAGGTCGTGACTTAGCACACTGGAGTTGAGGTATCCAAGGATCTTCTCTGTATTCCTAAAAGACCAAATTCAAGAGGTGACAGTTAAAAACTATGTTAAAAACATTGTACTTTCATAAATCACAACTAAAAATGTTTTGTTATGATACTGATACTTGATATTACAAATGTAAACTATTTTTATTCAGGATTCTAGTGGCACCATACTCCAATTATAAAACAAATCCAGTTCCAAACTCGCCAAGTCCGTCTGTCGTATAATATCAATATATCACATGAACTGAATTCCATATTATTGTAAGTTGTTAACAACTGATTAACCACCCCAATATGTTTGGTCTTAAACATTTAGTCATGTTTACTGGACCATAGTAGTCAGATACTACAGATACTTATATACAACAACACGGACAGCGTAATAAAAACTCCAGAACGATGTGCCGTAAGTATGCAACTTACTCTGCAACACATTTTTCGTTCATGATATTAGCTTTAAATCCCAGCACGGCAAACACCACCAGCGTGGCCAGGATGGAGGTGATGAAGTTGATGAAGGATACCAGCACGGCGTCAAAGTGACAGTTGTTGTCTATCTTGTTGTAACTGGAGAAAGCTATGACCCCTCCAAACCCCAAGCCCAGGGCGAAGAAGACCTGAGTCGCTGCTTCCCGCCACACCTGGGGCTCCAGCATCTTCTCCAGCTGCAGAACATGTCCAGACAACTTACTTCGGTTCAGAATGTTATAACGCAACACTGTAGTGTGTATGTAGTATGTATGTATTTATTAATTTTAAAAGGTACACGCCTCAATTGTGTTATAGTGCTCCCAGAACCAAAAATGACCTCCTCTGTTCACTGTTCACAATGTCTGAAACACAACCGGGCACAAAAGTGCACATGGCTGAAAGGAGGAGGGGTAGAGAGCGAGCGCTGTAGGGGGAGGAACAGAGAGGAGTGCGGGACTCTCAGCGCTCAGGGGTGGGAGGGGTATGAACTCTCTGAGTCTTAAGACCAGGACCAGGTGGGTTCAACCCCCAACCAAGTCCAGACAGAAATCAAGGAGTGTACCTTTAAAGAGGGTTGGTGTTGTATTGTCCTGTATCGTTCATTTTCAACTGACTTCTATCAAAATATTGTACAGTCGGTGAGGAGGGGAATGGACCTCACCTTGGGAGTGAACATGTGAGCGATGCCGTCCACAGATCCCTTCAGCATTAAACCGCGCACCAGGAAACAGAACAGTACAACGTAGGGAAACAGAGAACTAAAATACATCACCTGCAAAAGGAGAGAACAAATATGTATTTAATACTTTGTGGCTCACTTGAGTGGTGGTCAAAATGTGGGGTGGGGATCCCCTGAGGGGACACGAGATGAGTTAGAAGTTTAGTTGAGTTATTAATGTAGTTATCTTTTATCTATTATCCTCCACTGTGTTATAGCGCCCCCAGGACCCACAATTTCTGTCCCAGTTTGTATTTTAAAAACAAAACTGTCCATAAAGGACATGTGGCTGTAGGGGGAGGGGTAGAGAATGATGTGAGCCTAGGAGCTCTGTATGGGGTGGAGTAGAGAGGAGTGCCTGCCACTTAGTACAGGAGGACCATGCGCTCTCTTTAAACCAAAATAATATAATAAATAAATAATAATAAATAACATAACTGTGTTTCTGTAATAAAGGGAACATTCGGGACACAAATCGAGGAGTGTAGCTTTAATAAAATGTGCATATATTTTTACAATGATGTTTACGTAATTATTATGTAAAGGTGGATGCTACCCATTGGTGGTGGTGGAGGTGGGTCCCCTATGACATGAAAAGTGCTTCAGGTGTCTTGAGAAGCGCTATATAAGTGTAATGGTTATTATGGTTACTATTATTTTTATTATTTTGTTATTATTATTATAATGTATGTAATAATGTACATTTATCATCAGAGGTTTACATACATAGCTATCTCGATTCATAGTGAACCCCTCCTCGCTCCCTTCAAGGGTCAGGGGGTCAGGCCTGATACAGATTGCGGTCACTACCTTCCCAGAGGAGGCGATGCCTCTGATGACGGCCAGGCAAACGATGATCCAGGCGACCAGCAGAGACAGAGTCATTTTGACGTTGAGGCCGCCACTCTCAGCGATGGAACTTGTGGTGTTCAGAGTCTGCCGGTACCAGAAGTAGGTGGTGGCCGAGCTTTTCTCACATTCTGGCTCCACAACTGTAGGCGGCGGGTGGATTTACAGGGAGACACCGGTGGTGCACATGGGAAAGGAATGGTGGGGAAACGAGGAGAGTAATTCAGCAATACTTGACAGAAACACAGACACTAAAATATTAAAGGATAGGCTCAACTTTTCTTAATCCAGACCTCATATAAATGTTGTTTCCCATCATTTACGATGGTGTGTAGCAACCCTGCTAGCTTTCTGCTGACGCTTGTCACTGGACATATATTAATATTCAATGAGCAACTGTTTGGGCCTTCAAAAACCATGATACAGCTCCTTAATAAAAACAGGACACTCAAAGTAGTCAGACGTGTCTTTAACACTGGCTAAAGAACTTCCTGTTTCCGGCACAGAGGTAGCTATAGAATAAAATCTGACAGAACGCAGTTTGCGACCATTAAACATACCGTATAAAGACATGCCTGACTATACTGTGCATTTCTTTATTTGCCAAAAAGAAAATGTATCATATTGTTCAAAGCCTTAAACCTGCCTATTGAACAGCGAATACATTATAGAATAAGAAAAATAAAGAAATAAGAAAATAAAATAGTAGGCGCTGACAAACATGTTGCAGGAAGAGAGGTTTGGGAATTTGGGTGTGTTAGCGAAGGAAATATGGCGAGGACATATGGAGAAACATAATTAAGGAATGTGTTAGTTCAGGGTCAACATCTCTATTCTGAGCGGGCTGGGCCCAACTGAGACATTACTGAGTCAAGCAAGGTCAATACTGTACTTGTCATGAGGCGTATGAGCACCCCGTTCCCAACATTTATCATTTTCTTAGTGCTTGTGTTCATATTTTACACGTTAACCTTGGGGAAAAGGTACGTCTTCATGGGTGTGGACAGGATGCTTCAATTCTTCACCTGTTACTGCAAAAGCGGGTGGTGAGGTTTATGCTTAGAGTATAGACAAAGATCACACATCTTTATCTGTATCAGAAGGGGATACAAGAGTCACATTTTTGTTAACTTTACTTGAATTACTTGAGACTTGGCTTGGGTTCTAGTGACTATATTTTTTTTTCTGCATTACATACAGGTCCATCAGAAAATCAGCCCTCATATCCCTCAGAATCCAGACTTATGTGAGGAGTTTTGTATACAGTCTATACTGACTATAATCCATCGTCCTTCCAGGGAAATCTGACTACTTTGCCGCTATGTCCTTTAATACCAATTTCCTTCCATCTGAGCGGGTAGTCTAACAGAATCTCTTCTCACCTTCCCCATGCTGGCTGGCCTGGGATTGCTGAGTCATTTACTGAATGCTGAGGTGTTTCTTGCATCCACTGCGGTTGCGTTATTATCCCCTCTAATCTATTAGAGATTGACAGTTCAGTCTGGATTATATCCATCTAGTCGTAAAGGATTCTTGTGACCTGTACTGTACCTTGCGTTGCTGGTTGGTATGCTTTAGATATTGGCCGGCAGGGATAAAGGCTGATTTAATCTGATACTGTAGGAATGGTTTCATATTGTGCTAGGGACTGACTATCTACTGTGGAATTACAATGCCTTGTATCATTTATGACATGGACAGATTCAGCCAAACACAAACAGACTCACTGGCTAGGGTTCCATTCCTTCTGATCGGGCAGTCGCTCCAAGGCAGAGGATACTGGAACGACTGGAAAAAGTAGAAGATGCTCCATCCAATGATGACGTTGTAATAGAGTCCCACAAAGCCACACACCTTTAGAGATAGATATGTGTACATCATGTTAGTTGGGTGTAGTGTTCAGTCTAGGTCAGGTGGGGTGCATGGACAGTCATTATTAGGGTGTTATTTATCTGAGCCCATTTAAATACACACTGGAAAACAATACAGAGATGGCTCTATGCATTTAGTATGTCCTTTGCTGCCCTCATCAATCTACTGAGAGCCCCGCCAGTCAGCAGCTAACTAAGGTTGAGGTAACCATGAATTATTGAGGCAGCCTCTTACAGTGGTCTTTTTACAGGATATTTTTAGCTGAGTCTACATCAGCTGTGGAACACTATAGATGCTAGGCTTACCATCCCTAGGTTTAAATAAACAATTAAAGAAAGATTCCAGAGGGTATTGATTGTCAAGGGAGAGGATTTACTGTTTCAGTGCATAAAATTCCCCTGAAACCCAAGCAGTCAGCAGATGCAAGTACAGCCGTTCTCCATTTATTGTGCCTTTCACTTTATCAGCACTATCTCCTGACCATTAAAATATCTTCCACCAGCGCCGCTGTCTACCTCGTTCATTTGCAGGAAAATGCATACCCCACACTCCTCTCTACACCTCCCCCTACAGCCCTCACAGGCTCACACAATACAGGAGAGCGTACTGTCCCCTTAAAGTGGTGTATCACATGATAGGACTCTACACATGCATTACGCTACACACACATTGCTGAACCCCTATGTGCGTTTTGGGAAATGGAAACTAAAAATGATGACGGCAACATCCTGATAGGGCCATTCCACTCACCATCAGACTGGACACCCCGATCCCCCCCAGACGTGGACACACATAGTTCCACACGCCGATACTCCCGCGACGGATCTTCTGGCCCACCGCTAACTCCAGGAAGAACAGTGGGATGCCAATGACGATCAGGAGGATGAAGTAGGGTACCAGGTAGGCCCCTGGATAACATGGGAATCTTATTTACCTTCACATTCGCATGTACAGCATTTAGCAGACGCTTTTAGCCAGAGCGACTTGTACAAGTACATTTGTCAGCAGCTGAGTAGCTCATACACCAGTTTTAAAGAAACAACCTTCTGGAATGACAGCGGCATGTCATCAGGGCTAACTTAACTATACAACACACATTACCTATTAACATATCGTGCAATCCTTTAAATAATTGCTAACAGCCAAACTGCTTCATTTTCTAAGAGCTGATTTAACAGAGCAGGAAATAGAAGTTTTTTTTTAGATAGAAGATACAGTAGAGATAGAATATAGAAATAGAGGATAGAGGATCTCATGAAGCTCAAACACAACAGTACACCACAGGGTACAGCAATGCTGCATGCTATATAAAGACCTGTGAAACATAAACCATTAAAAACGTGTTAGATCGGCCTGGAGGGATTTGTTTCCTGTCCTAGGTAGCAGCATGCAGAGACATGTATGTTCTGTATAATAGGTAGCGTTAGTCTTCTATAAGGGAAATTCTCTTCTGCTACCTCTTCAAATATTATCTATATACATGTGCATGTGTCCCAGTCAAAGTTAAAAACATTCCCACCTAAATTAATTAATATTGTTATATATAAGTTAAGTTATTATTATAGTTATATATAAGAATATACTGTATGTCAGCTCTCCAACATCAATAATAGAACAGAACTTTTGTTTTCTCTCCTCCCTCTGGCTACATGTAAAAAAACATTATAAAATACAATATATAGATAATATAATGTTCCTATCACCTGTTATAAATATTGTCTTTAACATTTTTAATATAGGCCTATGCAGCATTTTGTTGGTGCTCCTTGCTATTTATACTTTTTGAACAGACATTTAGTGCTCACCGTGTACAAGCATTTCTGTCCATTGGTAAGATATCATTTAAAAACTACATTTGGTTTACAGAGCATTCTTTTATAGCCTTTAGGATGTAGGCAACACGCTCAGTTGATGCATTTGTTGTTATTCAAACGGCTCTTATTCAACGAAGACTTGGAAACTGTAAAACAGTATTACCCCTCTGTTTTGATAGATTAAACCCATTCAATCCCATTAAAGTTTTTTATTTATTTTTTATTTCATTTGAATTACGGAGGATGTCTATTTTTGGCACTCTTGCATAATCCAAGGGCTTAATCAGGATGCAACTGTGGTTGCATCAGATACATCATCATCTGGGATATGAATACTTGTACTGATAGATGCACTTATAGTAATATAATATTAAAAGTAAGAGGAATATGTAATAGACCTAGGAGTAGAGTAGATTACATATTTCATAGTGGATGTATTAGAGAGAAAAGGAAAGATAAGGGAAAAAAGTTTTAGATTATAGCGTTGTGGGTTTATGTTAGCTAGCAGGGTTCGCGAGGCTAATACTAATAAAAAAATACATTTTATTTAATGGCGCCTTTTAAAGCTCCCAAGGACACCTTGCAATACAGTAGCCTACATCATAGGACGCCTAACAATACAATACATCGTACAAAACACAGATATAATTAAAATAGACCAAGGACAAAATCCAAAGGGGGCAGTGGTCTGGGTGTTGGACTCCCAGCCAGTAGGGGGCAGGATAGTCCAGTGGTCTGGGTGCTGGACTCCCAGCCAGTAGGGGGCAGGATAGTCCAGTGGTCTGGGTGCTGGACTCCCAGCCGGAAGGTCATGGGTTCAAAGCCCCAGAGTTGGCCTACCTGTAAGCATCCTTGAGCAAGATGCCTAACCCGTACCTGCTCCATGTAACAGCAGCATGTAATTGTAAGTTGCTTTGGATAAAAGCGTCTGCTAAATGACCTAACTGTAATTGTGAAAGGAGAGGCATAGACAGAATACAGTGAGATTATGTTGGGTAAACTGTCCGATAGAGTCCTGCTGACAGATGTGAAGAGGCAGAGAGTTCCAGAGTCGTGGTGCAGAGCCGCTAAAGGCCCCGGTGCCCAAAGGGCTGAGTTCAAACGCGGGCACGGATAGGAGAGCAGCCGAGGAAGAGCGTGGGGGACGGGAAGGGGTGTAGCCATGGAGACGGTCCGACAGGCATGGGGGAGCCGGAATACGGAGGGCTTGAACGGTAGGCGGTCGAATGTTTTGTAATGTGTTGCTGAAGCGGAAGCCAGTGGAGCTGAAGGGGAAGAGGCGGTCGCTGGATCTGGTGCTGGTGAAGACTCGCTGTAGGAGCCTATTGGGTATAGCGGGAAGAATGGCGTGACCACGGCACGAGCGTAAACCCCACTCTCGTCCGTAGCAGGGTGTTCAGGACCATTTTCTGCGTGTGCCTGTGCCCCTTCACCCAAATCTACCCTTTCACAGGCTCTCTGAGGTCAACTCAATGATATGATGCATGACGCGTGCTCACTATCGCACAGAGAAGTGACAATGGGGCGAGAGAGAAAGAGAGATAGAGCGTAGTGAAGAGAGAAAGGGGAAGGAGGGACATGCTTGGAGGGACAGTAATAGAGTAAAAGACAGGGCTGCCCCATGAGCGCTAACTGTTTAACACCACAGTGCCTTTAATGGGCCTGTAATTGGCTGTCAGTAGGCGACTTAGAGAATAAAAGATGACAGCTAACATACCCTGACTCATTACATTCACTGGGCTGTCAGCAGATCCTGTCCATACACAGTAAATCAGAGCAGGGGAGCATGATGTAGCACACATCATATATACTTATTTTCACTACACATGTAAATATCTTGCACATGCTGTATCTGTATGGTTTATTGTGTTGTCTTGTGCAGTACGACCAAGCATTGCTGCTGCTCTGTAATCTGTATTTTGAAGTAAACATTGAAACATGAAGTTGAAACAACAAACAGGAGCAGAATAACACAATGGACCTTCGCGTGGACAAGGGATTCTTATCTATGAGCCCAGGTTTACACCCAGGTGCCTGCCACCTTACTGAACGATTCATTTTAATCTCTCTTGTTACCAGTGCATCGATTTAGCCCTGCCCTGCTCTACTGGCAGTAGTAGGCCTAATCAATAGTGCAGCTATATTTAGGGTTGACTGGTTTCTAGTGCCGTGCAGCTCTTCTCCATAGGCAGGCCGTTGCGACTGTCAAGCAATACGACCGGGTTCATTGAGCCGCTAAGGATGAGCAGCTACAGGTCTAGAGTCATTAAACAAGCAGCAGAACGACCTCATACATCAGCAGTTGAAGCATCGTCTGTCTGACTACTCATAACTCACTAATGTCCTCATAAGATGGGTCCCGGGAGTTGTGCCACGGAGCTAGAATACAAAGGTAATGTTCTCGGCTTCCCTCGATGCTGCAAAAGCATCTCACAACCCGGCGAGACTGCTGGAGCAGTTTAAAAGGTGCAATCTTTCGATTCCTCCTCGATTCCTCACACTCCTCTCTACTCCCCCCCCCCCTACATCGCTTAGAGGCGTGTGGTGTTTTCTGCCCCTCCCCCCTGCAGGCACATGTACATGCATCTGTGCATCTGTGAGCTAGGGTGGGACATTTGGCACCATAAACTCTCCACTCACCTCCTCCGTTCTTCTGGCACAGGTAGGGGAACCGCCACACGTTTCCCAGGCCGACAGAGAAGCCGACCTGGGCCAGGATGTACTGCAGCTTGCTGTTCCAGGCCGGGCGGCCATCGTTTTCAGGGACCTCTATCTGCGGAACCCTCTTCCCCGCGGCCGCCCCCACATTCAAGGAGCTGTTTTTGTAGTCCAGCAGCTCCTCGTTGGCGAGCAGGTCGGCCACGGACTCTGTGACGTGCTCATTGGATGGCTCGTGCTGGGTCACCTTGCTGTTCTTAGGCATTAGGGATCCTGGGGGGTTGGGGTGGGGGGGGCTGGGAAGGGGGTGGGAATGGAAAGAGAGAGTGAGAGAAAGAAAGCAAGACTGGTAGAAAGAAAGGAACTGCGAGAGATAGGCAGAGGTTGGTTTGGGGGGGGGATCAGTTGTCCTGCGTGAAAGAAAAGACAGACAAACAAAAATATGCAGCATAAGAATCCAGTTAATGATGACATTCAAGCGTATAAAAGGTTTCTTAAATGTGAACTCCTCCGTTTGCAGCTCTAACTGCCCTTGAGATTGAAACTACTGTTAGAAAAATTTTGTTTTGGTTCGGAAGTCACGCCTCTCTGCTCCTCCTCCTACAGAGCTCATCGGTTCGCATCCTCTTCTACCCCTCCCCCTACAGATACAAGCACAAGCAGTCAGTTGGGGCAGAAATGTGAGAATCTGGGGGCACTATCACACAATGTACTTTTAATATGCATTTACTGACGCAATTAACACTCTACACTATTGGTCTTTAAATAATAGTTCAGACAAAGATTACTGACATAATTATACTCCCATTTAGTGCTTGGCTGGTCTTTTAATAAGACACTGACTGGATCTGATATTCCCCCCAGAGGCTTAGTTGTGTTAACATTAGGACAGAAGAGGAATTGTCATACACGTGTGTTAATTGGACACCCATGAAAAACCTGCTCATGTTACCAGTGCTAGGATTTCATTTACCCAAAACAACGCAAAAAACAAGTCCGAACAGCACTGGTCATTGGATCCCAAGTTAGTTTTTGGCTCCAAATATTCTCAATCCTTAAAATATCCTGTTATTTCCTGTTCAGAAAGCTTAACTTTACCAGGGAAGATTTTTCCTGCAAATCCTCTAATCCTCAGAAGCCTTGCAACAACATTCTCACCCCTCTTTCAGTGCGCAGTTGGTTTGACCCAAATGTAATGGAGGAAGTGCAGAAGCGCTGGAGATACCACAGGCTTGTGTCCTGATCACCACTAGCCTGCTATAAGCAAAGTGGGTAAGTCCGACTTCCGAGAGCAAAAGTCCTGCCAGGTTTTCCTTCTGCTTGCTTAACCAGGTGATTTCAATGATTAGTCCCTGTAATTGAAATCCCCTGGTTAAGTGAACAAGCAGAAGGGAAACCTGGCAGGACTTTTACTCTGATATACAGAACCACAGTGTCCCATTTGGGAATTGTGAAGTCTGCATGCCACGGTGGCACGAGGGAATGTAAACACAAACAGCAGAGAATGGTTGCCAAACAAAATTCCTAAATTGTTGAAATTCAAGTTTTAAAATTAATATTTGCTTTATGTTATTTACAGAGGTCACACAGAGGACAAAGAATGAGGGATTGTGCTGTGCATGTTTTCCAGATCTTGACATTTCTTACATCACAAATAAACTCTCCATTATTACCATTAAACCCAAAACAGTATCCTTGTTTAGTGGAAATCTTCTCTCAATAATCAAAAGTATTTAATTTCACTGTCTTTAAGGCACCATTTAAGAGGCTTTTATTATGTACTGAAGAGGTTCTATTTGGCCTATACATTTTCCCCTGTTGATGACGTTATGTATCTCAACGGATTTCCTTCATGTACATGTCAACATCAGCTCATGATGTGATAATCCACGCCCATTCCCACATTGTACAGCAATAATCGCAATAATGTGCATTGACCCTAAACTTCCAGCTCCGCTTTTCACTTTTATAAATCCCATCCTGTACAACACATGTAATATCCTTTAGCAGATGCATGCGTCCAGCAAAACGTATCAGCCCGTCCAACAAACAAATAGAAAAAACAATGATTAGAGTCTGACTGGTATTGATTGTAATGTTACACCACCACAATGGCATTCTGTATGTCATCCAATCGCCTGTGAGTGCACCTCATTAGACTACTGTGTCCTAGAAGACCTTGACTGTCTCTGTTTATAAGGAAATGAAAGCTAAAATATACCGTATTAGAGTCAGGAGTTTTCACAACCACATTTCGCCAGATCTCGCAGGGATTTTGTACTGAGTTCATGTACTGGATAAATATGTTATTATCTCACTCCCTCTGATGTATTATTTAATATTGCCCAGCAGCTCAATTGACAACAGAAAATGATTCTTATTAATTATAACTATACAATTACAATACAGTACTATCGACATGTTGCAGTGTATCTATGTAAGAACATGCCTGGCCTACCCGTAAGCCTCCGATTGAGCAAGATGTCTCTACCTGGTCCTTAATACTGTAATTGTAGTCACTCCAGGTCACTTTTGAACTAAAGTGTCTGCAGGATGGTCTAGTGGTCCGGGTGTTGGACTCACAACCAGACGGTTGTGGGTTCAAGCCCCAGAGTTGGCCTAACTGTAAGCATTGTTGAGCAAGATGCCTAACCCCTATCTGCTCTATGTATTTAATTAAACATGCTGCATTGTTGAGTAGCTATAATATAAGTGTTAATATGGTCTACAATTATAGGGTTAAATGGATGAAACGTTTAGAGAATTGTCTAATAAATAAATTTAAAGTAATAATGAATAAATGAAAATTCCTGCAGAATCCTGTAACGTGGACAATGCTATCATGCAGTTTTAGGAATCACTCACATGTCTACACCTGTCTCAACAATGATATCTGACTCAACAAACTTAACACCATGGTCAGTGGGCTAACACAACCACAGACGGTGTGAATAATCAGTAAAGGAAACCAAAGCAAACCGACAATAACAGCTAAATCGTTTCACAATGCCATTGAGAAGCGCTGACTACACCGACTGACTGGTGATGACCTATTTCAGCGTTAGTGGAGCAGAGATGCAATAAACACTAGACTTTAATAAAGTGGAAATCAGAAGATAAAATCCTCAGATTAACAAGGTTAAGTGGTGCTCATATGAAGCATCAAACATTGCCAGTGAGTGAGTATTGTTAACACACATGCACAAGCACGCAGGCACGGACACACACGCGCACACAGCATGGAATTTGCTTATCAACACGACATAAGCCTGTATTCCATACCATAATATTTGAGTGTCTTGTGGTGACGTTTTTCTACAGCCATAACCATGAGCCAATAGCCTAAACTATCTTTTTGCGGCTTTTTTTGTGAATGGCGACTTCTAGTAGGCTACACAGTCAAGGTCAGGTAGCAACGGGATTGATTGACGTAGGCTACTACTATTTCATTAAATGTATTTTATAAAACTATAAGGCGTTTGTATTTTGTAAATTGCAGAAAAAAAAGATTTCCCTCAATCTATAATCAGATCTGAAGTGGGCTGGTCTGCTCCTAAACAAGTATAGCAAAGCCTATTTTAACAGAAATAACTGCATCTTTCATCTATAAAGTTATCCAGATAGCCTACCTCTTTAAACAGACAAGGAAAACAAAACAGAGAGAATACATTTTTAAATCGGTGATACACCTATCGAGGCTTTTACCTCCGAGATGCTGACGATGAAAATCACGTGTCGTAGAAGTCTAAATTCACAAAACACTTTCTCACCGTAAATCCCGAAGAGCGATCGAAATATCCAATGAATTCAGAGTCCAGAAATAGTAAATCTCACTGAAACATTTACATCTGCGTAGGTTCACTTCTTTTCGTGTGTGTGTGTGGTACCCAGTAGCATCTGAGCGCACGGAGGACGGATGGGTCACATGCTGCTGGCGCCGACTATTGAGAGTCGAGAGCGACGATGACGCAAAAAGTATTCATTATCACGCCAAGAACCTGCCGGCCACTTGTTATATGACACCCTTCTTCTACTCGGGCAAACGTCGATTAAAACGTCTCTGCAATTGCAAAGATAGACGAGTTAGAATGGCGAGCAGTCGAACACAGTGGTTCTCAAACTTTTTTGGCTTCCGTACAGCTTTCAATTATTTTCCAAGTCGAGTAGGCCTACCTATGTTGTAAAAAGTTCTAAATCCTTTTTCTCACTCTGTCGGTAACCGTGGAAAGAGATACACTCAGCGAACACCATGCAATTAATGATAGTGGAATATTTTAGATTTGTTTTTGTGTCTGGAATTCCCCTTGTGGTGGAAACCAGCAGTACAAAAACATTGTTGTTTTGGTTTGCAACTATGCCCACCATCCTCTCTACTCCTCCCCCAACAGCAGTTCACTCAGCAGTAGGGTTCTGGAGGAGCAATTTACTACAGCCTGTGGGAGAGCACTATATCTGCCCTATTCCCAATGGGTGGTTATTTTCTATTAAGACGTTCGACACGCCACACGACTCCAGCAGACAGCGCTGACCGGGAATCATAAATCAAAGCCCATCCATCAGACTATGCTCTGATACCTCAGAGGTGGGGGCAGGTAGGCGTTATCACAAGGCCATTTTTCATTCTAAGATTACGGATCTGTTTTCCTCAACAATTCCCACCTGACTGCTTCATGTTAACCAGACACGTTTCGCTGCCTGCCCGTTTCTTATCCCTGGCTTGAGCAATCAAAGCCAAACTAATGAGAGCGCGTTGAAATCATCGTCAAGCTGGAGTGATAGTAAAACTCCTCGTCTAGGTTTAATCAATTCTAAATGATGCTCTTCATGTATGAACATACTCCAGGACAATAATCTCAACGTCATGTGTTGAATCATGTAGTTTATCTCATCGCCCAGAACTACAGGTCCTGTAACAGCATTCAAGTCACTTGTGCGTTTCTATTGGCCGTTTCGTCGGTGATGCAACGGGTTCAGTTGCCACGGCAACCCCACTGATCATATGACAGATAGTCTCATCCCTGCAGTTGCTTTCTGCATTCCTCTATTGATGGCACACTACTTAATCCTAGGTCCAAAAATTAGCCCACCTGGTCTTGGGGCAGGATAGTCTAGTGGTCTAGGCGTTGGCCTCCAAGCCGGAAGGTCATGGGTTCAAGCCCCAGAGTTGGCCTACCTGTAAGCATCCTTGAGCCTTGAGCAAGATGCCTAACCCCTACCTGCACCATGTAGTTGTAAGTTGCTTTAAGCATCTGCTAAATTACCTAATTGGTTTTGTGTCTCATGACAATCTCTTGGTTTCTTGCCTTGTCACTAAAACTTATTTTAAGATATAGGTATATAAGATTGATGAAGATATAGATGGATTAAAGATGCTTATACGGAATTATTCGCGACCCCATTTTTGCTTGTACTGCCTTTCGTCAGTCTGTCTTTAAAGTCACAATCTTTCATTTCGTGTTTGGAACAACCCTTGTGGTTAAAACCAGCGTTACAAAAATATTGGTGTTTTGGTTGGCTCACAAACTCACCTCTGCTCTGCCCCTCCCCGAAGATGTGTTTCAAAACATAAACAGCGAGGAGTGGAAAATACACCTGGCACACATTATTGAGTGTGTTATACAATACATGTAATGATACATTACGTTGTATGATTTGAGTGCATTATATAGCCTTACATGATGGGCTTACAGTACTTGTGTGTGTCACCAGGGGGAGCTATAAAATAGTCAAGGGGTGTGCCTTTAATGCATGCATGTGTGTGTGTGTGTGTGTGTGTGTGTGTATCTTTCAGAGGTAACATTTAACATTTTATTAACCTTGTTGTCGCTGCTGTACTACAGGCCAATGGGACTGAGCACAGCTGTGCTGCTGACATCTCTGGTTAGCGGTTGACCCACCCAGTCCCATTGGGTTTGAAGGGGCCTGCTTCACCGCACCCCATAGCCCCATAGGCATATTTTATTTAAAGGTAGTGTACAAATGTTGACATTGTCCCATTTGTGGCCCTAAGTTTCCAGAGTCATTATCTTTGCGTATTTTCCGGTTCGCTTTAGATGTTGTAGGCCTACTTTGGTCTTTTTCTCTCTGGTCTCTGGTTACTTCTACCTGCTTTTTCTACATCCTGTCGTTACTGACGTCAGGAGCCTTCCGCGTGACGGCGCACCGAGCTTTCTTTCCTCTGCCGTTCACCTTCAAATGTTTCCCACCACCGCCCCGCCCAGCCCTCCTTTCGCTGGTGGCTTCTTCTCTTTTCGTACTCCCCCCCCCCCACTCCCACTCGCGTGCGCTCGCGCATTCTGCATCTGCACCGCCGCATCTGCCCAGTACTTTTCCTTTACTCACGTCTCATTTATATTCCTCCCTCCCGTGCATCCTCTCCACGCCCCTCCTTCTCTGTGCTGTTTCTCCCCTCGTGTTGCCGCGTCTGGGTCATTCTCTTCGCTCTCCTACAGAATGCACCAGCCTGCATCGGATACCATCACTGGTACCATCACTGCCAGCCTCTTGGTCATATAATAACCACGTCGTGAGCGGACATCAATATGTGGCGACGCATAAAAGGCAGTGAATGGATTCACTGCCTCCTGCCACTGCTTCATCGTCTCCAAAAAGAAGTAGATCAAGAAGTTTGAAACACTTACGTGTAGTCACACGTAACACATAAACAATCAGTAATCAAATCATAACTTTTTACAATAACAATCAGTAATCAAATCATAACTTTTTACAATAACAATCAGTAATCAAATCATAACTTTTTACAATAACAATCAGTAATCAAATCATAACTTTTTACAATAACAATCGCCATTCAGCCACAAATCGAGGAGAGCTTCTTCAAACATGATGTGATTATAAATATGAACTAAGCGATTACTTTGAACAACATCCTGAAAGCACCTCAAGGCCCGCCTGGAGGTGCTGGCCCTCGTGCTGAGAACCACTGAATTGGGCCAAATCAATGCAGCTTACTGCTGCTGTTTCTGATCAGTGGGTTGTGATTCCTCTTGACAAGAGGATTAATGATCATTAGTGTTGGATTAGCCCTTTGTTAAGAGAACTGTATTGCCATTTTACCATTACAATGTATAGAATATTTTATATCAGCAGATGTACAGTAATGTTAATGTGTTTTACAACTTAATGTATCATTTTGAATAATGGGGCAGGATAGTCTAGTGGTCTAGGCGTTGGACTCCCAGCCGGAAGGTCATGGGTTCAATCCCCGGATACCTGTAAGCATCCTTGAGCAAGATGCCTAACCCCTACCTGCTCCATGTAATTGTAAGTCGCTTTGGATAAAAGCATCTGCTAAATTGTAAATTGTAAAACCAATCCTCATAATACATGTTTAAGTGACTGGGTTACAAATGGAAAACAAAATCAAGGAAATTAATATATTTACTCTATATATATTAAACATGTATTTACAGGTGTCAAACAAACTTCACGGACAAACACTGGGTCTTTTAGTTTGATTAAAAACAACTACACACCACTGTATATCTATATAGATTAATCAGCATTAGTATTTCTTCTGGTCCCACAGTACCTTGGTGAACGAGCTTGTGCACGACGTGTTCCGTGAATGTGGGTCACGCCGGACTCTTCACCTCCCACTGCAGTGCTACACCATGTAGCATCCCTCTACTGTATATAGACAGCCTATATACGGCAATACTGTATAGAGTCTGTATAGTATCCATTCAATTACAGTTGCCACAAACAAGACAATCATTTTTAAAATGTCACTATAATACGTATAATTCGTGACGTCGTTTGATAGTTTGGGAGGGGGAATATTGTACACCAGGGGACCCACATCCATTGCTAACATCTATTAGTCAGTTAGTCAGTTGCAAAGGCAAAGGTAGCATAAGTCTCGAATAAAAGAGTGCCGAAAGGTCATGCTGTTCACCTTGTTGCCAAAGGCAGAAATAATAACTCATTAAAAGCTCTTTTCCTCCTTCATGCTTTACCTCCACACTGACAGCTCATCAACAGGAACCCTTTAGGGGTTACCTTTTTGGGTGCTAGGCCCATATAACGTAAACTTGGCTGTTGCCGTGCGTCCCAAAGCAAATCCACAGAACCAACATCATTTAAACATGCATAAATTAGCCTATTGCACTCACAACCAGACCGTTGTCATCTAATTATTGACCAACCATCTCGTGTAAGGATTACCTTGTTGACTTGCGTCATCACTAGGCTGGGTGGAGAGTACGAGAGCAGGATCTGTCACGTTCCTTTTATGCAAAGATCATTCAAATCAGGGACGTTTGCCCATTGTACTTCCCCCCTTTATGTAAATACTTAAGCCCATATTAATGCTCAAAGGCAGATTTCCTTGTGGGGCCTGTGTTGGGCCAATAGAAGTAGGCACCAGATGGTCTCTCAAAGTGGGGCCAGTCTAGATCACAGGGTGTATAGGACAATACTCCTGTCCCCATTTTTCATGACATAATCCTTTTAAAATACTTTTTTTTAATTTATTTTTTTATTGTAAGTATGCATTCCAGCCAGACTCACTTACTGGTGCGATGGAAAAGCAGGTAGCCTATAGATAATGGATGAATTATTCAGATTTTTGAATAATTGGAAAATAGAAAATAGTTTGTATATATCAATATTATACATTAGTATATTACAGTGTTTATGTGAAGCCGCATGCATGGAGAAAAACTTTAAATACATTTTAAACTTACATTGAGAATTCTTTTTTAATTAATTCTCAATTCTCGCTCTTTCACATAGACCTATGCATGTAATCCTATGCGTGGGAGTGCCCTACATACAGTGTATGCTTCAAATTTGCATAAACCAAATCATGGAAGATAATCATGAAAAGTGATTGAAAAAAAGGCAAGTTGAATAGGCAAGTTGTAAATTATGACGAGTCACACTGCCATCTAGTGGTAAAAATGAAAAACGTCCTCTGTTTACGTCGAACAATTATTTAACATCTTATCTTGTGAGAGTAGCCTGTTCACTCTTGTGGTAAATGTAGAAAGTATATTGGCTACCATCTACAATCATATACAATGTAAAAAATAAAAAATATCACCGTCTAGCAATCTATTTTAATCATAGTTTATTTAATGTCACGTAGCGGAAAGTTACCAGTTCGCGCGACGCGAGACTATTTATAAAGCTTTATTATTCAAGACAAAGCACAATAGAATTTACTTCCATTCCAGAAAGACTCCACTTCAAGACCCTATCACATCATTTTGAGGCTATAGATTTGGTTTAAACCATAAATGCGATTTGTGACCACAGCCCCACCCTTTTTTCCGAGTCGTCCAAAGTTCGAGAAGTGGCAACCTGTTAATCCAATCAGATTCTTCCACTGACGCGTGGGTGGAGTTTTCATTACAGCAGTGACTAGTCCAACATGGCGGATATGTCGCTTTCATGAAGCCACACTAGATCGCTTCAAAAAGTATATTTTTGAAACAGGGAGCACGTTTATATAGATTCGAGCACTTACACGGCGATATCTAGCTTTAAAAATGAAGGGGAAAGAGCGATCGCCAGTGAAAAAACGCTCACGTATACTGGATGATATCCGGGAACGAGGAGGCCACCCAACAAGTAACGTTAAGAAGGTGGGAGCATTGTCGGCGACAAGTAGCAGCAACGGGAATAGTTCCACTAACAACAACGTTTCATCGAGAAGAAGTTTACCTAGTGACAAAAGGGACGTGCGAGATTCAGACGGACATAACGCATCCAGTCGGACTGGGAGCAGTTACGACTACGGAAGCAACTCTTGTGGCAATATTCACAAACTGCACGGCAGCCCTGACATCGGCGCGGACACGTCCAGGGTGAACTCTCGCGGGGATTCACGTCAACCGCCAAGCACGGAGAGTGAGTACAAGACTCTTAAAATAAGCGAGCTGGGCTCCCAGTTGAACGACGAAAAAGTGGAGGACGGGCTTTTTCACGAATTTAAGAAATTTGGTGACGTCAGTGTTAAAATAAGTAGAGCCAACGACGAGAGAGTGGCGTTCGTGAACTTTCGGAGGCCTGACGATGCAAAGGCGGCCCGGCACGCACGCGGCAAGTTGACGCTGTACGACCGCCTTCTCAGGGTCGAACCGGTCTACATGAATCGACGGCGGAGCCGCTCGCCCGTCTCTAGAGACAATTTCTACTCGGGACACAGGAATCTGCCCCCCCAGAGACAGTTATCGCCTACTAGTTTAGGTTACAGAGACTACCGCCTGCAGCAGTTGGCCCTGGGTCGCCTTCCCCCGCCTCCTCCGCCGCCCCACTTGAGAGACTTGGAACGAGACGGAGAATTCGATATCTATGAGGCCAGGAATCGCCCCCCGTTCATCCCCGAATGCGCCGTTTACCGCGAGGACGACCTCCTTCTGCCTGAAGATGACCACAGGGCAAACAGGACACTCTTCCTGGGCAACCTTGACGTCACGGTAACGGAGAGCGATCTCGCCAGGGCGTTCGACAGGTTCGGCGTGATCACGGAGGTGGATATCAAGCGAGCAGTGCGCGGCCAGAACAGCACCTATGGCTTTCTCAAGTTCGAGAATCTCGACATGGCTCACCGTGCTAAAGTGGCCATGTCTGGGAAGGTGGTGGGCCACAACCCCATTAAGATCGGATACGGCAAACCGACGCCCACAACCAGGCTGTGGGTCGGGGGCCTCGGCCACTGGGTGCCGGTCGCCGCCCTGGCCAGGGAGTTCGACCGCTACGGCACCATCCGGACCATAGACTACAGGAAGGGAGACAGCTGGGCGTACATCCAGTACGAGAGCCTGGACGCCGCGCAGGCGGCCTGCACCCACATGCGGGGCTTTCCCCTCGGCGGCCCGGGCCGGAGGCTCCGGGTGGACTTTGCCGAGACGGAGCACCGGTACCAGCAGCAGTACGTGCACGCCCTGCCCCCGCCGCCCTACGACTTCGCCCCGGAGCCCTTCTCCCACCGCGGCGCCCCGGACCCCGTGAGGGGACGGGAGCGGTCCCCCCTGGCCCCGCCTCGCTTCAGAGAGAGGGACTTCTACTCTGGCTCCGAGTGGCCGGGCCTGGGGGCCCACGACAGGATCCGAGGGCCCGGGTTCGAACCCCCGGACCACACGGACCGGCGTTCCCGCGACGCCTGGTCGGAGGAGCGCGAGCCGCAGGGTCGTAAAAGGAGGCCGCCGGAGGACGGCGGGCGCCCGGACCGCTCGCCCGACGCCGCGGAGTACGCCCGCCGTCGCCGCGGCAACTCGCTGGACCGCAGCCCCGGGCGCTGCAGCGACCCCGAGCGCCAGCCCCGGCCCGGCAGGCCGTCCCCTGCCAGGGAGCGGCGGACGCTCAGCCCGGCCGAGCCAGAGAGGGCCCGCAGGCACAGGGCCAGCGCCCCCTGCAGGAGCCCTTCCGGAAAGGACGGCGCCTCAGAACGGCAGGGCTCCCCGGCCTCCAAGGCGGGCCTGCAGTCCAAGCAGGGGGCCGGGGGCCAGAAGCTCCCCCAGGCGTGGCAAGGGGCCCTGCTGCTGAAGAACAGCAGCTTCCCCACGTCCATGCACCTGCTGGAGGGAGACCTGGCCCTGGTCTCCAGCCTGCTGTCGCAGGGCTCCAGGGGGGAGCCCGTGTCCCAGCTGAAGATCAGCCAGCGGCTGCGCCTGGACCAGCCCAAGCTGGACGAGGTGTCGCGCCGCCTCAAGGCCGCCGGCCCCGGCGGCCGCGCCGTCCTGGTCGCCGTCCCCAGGAACACGGAGGACGCCGGCTCGTCCGCGGAGAGGCCGCTGAAGAACCTGGTCTCCTACCTGAAGCAGAAGGAGGCCGCCGGCGTCATCAGCCTCCCGGTGGGCGGCAGCCACGACAAGGAGCGCGCGGGAGTGCTTCACGCCTTCCCGCCCTGTGCTTTCTCCCAGCAGTTCCTAGATGCCTCCTCTAGAGCCTTGGCCCAGTCGGAGGAGGACTACCTAGTGATGCTCATTATCAGAGGAGCGTCCTGAAAGGGCAAATCGCGCAGATGGCTGTCGCCACACCTGCGCACTGTGTTTTCCCACCAGTTGTAGACATGGGGAGGAGGTGGTGTAGATGCACTCAAAGTGTAATAAGGGGTAAACTAACAGTTAGATTTTAAGTTAAATGATCTGCGTTGTAATCGGCAGTTCACTCTGTTTAAATGTGTATTTGTATTTGTAATGGAAATGAACGTGATGCTCCAAACCTTCCTGTTGAGCTGGTGAATTTGATTAATTATTGCAGACTGCGTTCTCCCCTCTGATATTTGGTTATCAAGTACATGTAAATTGCCGTAAAATAACTGTGCTTGAAGAAATTAAGACAGATTTGTAAATCACAATAACATTGGTTGCTTTACTGCCATCGCAAGACCATGTCCTATGAAAAAGAAAATGATAAAGATTAGAGATTTGAAACGGGAAAGCTAGCCTTTATTTTGCGTATTTGGCTTTACTCCATGTTATCAACGTTCAGGTGCTATAAAAATCATGGCTGCCAGAAAGTTTAACCCACCAAATGTACTATTGATTTCCCCCAATTAAAGAGATATATCTGTTTTGCTCTAAAGCTTTAGGCCTTTACTCAATAATAGGCATTTTTTTAAAATATTGTTGTTGACAAAGGAAAGGTGCTACATTTACCTGTTTATTCAGATTATCAACATAATGACTTATTTGTTTTCAGTTGTGGGCATACTATGTGACGCTAGAGAAAAATCTGAAACAAATCATGGTATTCACTTGGGTTTTCTGTGCCCCGCTCCATTTTTATCGTTATGTTGACACTGATGCTTAAGGAATATAACTGGGTTTTTATAACAGTAACCGTGGTTATGTTTACATGCACATACATATTCCACTATCATTCAGAATATGATTGTGTCAATATTGCACTTCTGTTACAGCTGTTGTAAGAGCATATTCTGTTATATTTTGAATAAGGCTGTATGTAAGCAGAGCATTTGGACTTTAGTCTTTTTGGAGGACAGTAACTGGAATATTGCTTGCATGTAAACATAGTCAATATTATTAAGTTCATTATTTTTCTGCACCATGCCTTTAAGATATCGGATATTCGAGTGAAAATAAGTGTCTTGAATTAGACATCAGCACTGAAATGTTTGGCCTTTCAGCAGTTTAGATTCATATTTAAATGTTTAAATCGCCATATTATTTTCTGTACAGCAGTTTTATTCACTTTTAGAGAAGGGTTTATGTATGCCCAAGGCATTGTAACAGCAAGTCAACCCCTGGGAATTTGTTAATTGGTTGACATTCATTTTCTGTCCGAGAACATGTGCACTTCTCTCAGTGGTGATGTGCAGTGGCCAGTGTTTCTCCAAAGTGGTACGCTGAAGCTAAGTGTAGTATTTGATTCATCTAGGCCTGGGCCAGATTGTTGTTGATGTATTTGTAGTTTCACCTCTGAAAAGTTAAATTAGATTAGATACTGGAATACCTACATTTAATCTGGGCTCAGTACGGAAACTCCCATCTAAAAGCTATTTAACTATATTTTGCCATAATGTGTTCATAAGGTGGCCAGAAGTATATTGTATTTATGCCAACTGATCGAGACCTGACATTGTTTCAGCAATCTGTTAAACATCAATTATGCACGCCATCTTTATGGTGGACTATACTTCGCACCAAAGATGTGTTCAAAATTGGGTCGGGTCATCTTAAAAACACAAACTTGTTTGTAACATTATTTTTCAAATCTTAGTTTGTACTCTGACGAATACAGTTTCTACCCCAACATTGCATGTGCTGTATTGTAAAAAAAGGGACTATGTAATCACGTTCCGTGGACCTCTCATAACTGACCACTTGTATGGGAAACCACCAGAATGCATTGGAGTAAAGGGCCCTTCACCGGTGGCCTTGTTCTTTTGAAAGGACCAATCTTGATTTGTTTTACTGTCCTTTTTGATTTAACTTTTAAATGGAAAACAATCTTTGTGCTGTATACTCAGGAAAGAAAACAAATGGAGGGCCGTCATTACTCATTCGCCTAATATTGCTGCCTGTCGGCAAACTCAAAGTTGCAGCTTGCCCTTCATAGATTTTGTCTCAGTTCTAATAAATTTCCTCTTTCCTGGGAAACCCAAATTTATCTGCCTTGGAAGACATCTTTGTGACCATTTCTGTCTTTGGAAGTGTACTTGGAATTGTCCCTTTAAAACGCAGAGGCTTTTCAGTTTGAAAGTGGAACCACGTTCTGACAGAAACCAGAGAAATCATTCTCTGAAGGGAAGACACAGCGAGGGGAATCCGTATCCGTTGACGTTGTTGTCATGCGTTGAACCGCCTTCTCCAATGCCCTGGTTGATATTGAAACTTTGGCTTCTGACTAGCTGTTTTTAAATTGAAATTCCTCTCATGAGGCGAACCTATAGTTACCTTGCCCTGTTAACGTCCGGGCTTATTCACCTCCGTTTGTTCCACGAGTATGGCTGAGGCCTACTGGAAGATGCTCCCAACTGCATCGTGGGTACCATCGTCACCGTCGCCTCCATGCAGTGGCCTAGTTAACACCAGGCTCTGTCAGTATCAGCAGGGCCGTGTAACTCCGACAACCTCTCCTAAAGAAGGAAGACGTTTCAGGTTAAAGCTCACCTGACTCAAGACTACCGTGCTAATGCAAAAGCGTATGCGTTGTCAAAGTGATTTCATCTTTTACATAGCTGCCGTTTGATTATTGACTTCTTTTCACGGAGAGTCACGGATCTTTGCATCAAGGCTTCGTGCGTGCCTCACCCTGTTTGCGGAAAAGAGAAGTTTTATGTTTGCTCAGGTTGATACCGCGCGACACGGCTTAAAGTGGAAAGGAGTCTGTGGAAGAAAGGAAAAAAAACATTGCATTTACTGTATTTGTTTCTAAATAGAATATGTTGGTATCGTATACTTTCTATAGTCTGATTCACGGTGAACATGGAGACGGCACGTGAGATACTACCAGGATTCTGGCTTCTAAGGTTTCAAATGTCTACACGGGAGCCCAATTATAGCCACGGCGTGCCTTGTCATGGACAGCAACGCAAGGCGTCCTAGCAGTGTGTCTTAAAAGGTTTGAGTGCTCTAATTCGGACCATGCCAGCAAGTCCTCAGGTACAGTATTCAGCTAACAACAGAAACACAATGTAAAATCGCACCGGAAACACAACTGTGCCTTACAGTTGATAGTTGATAGCTATAGAGTACCAAAAATGTATAGATATTCATTGATAACCATATTGGCATCAGGTTATTTTGTGATGTATGATATAAAGTGTTTGAAGTCAGTTGTGGCCTAGAACCCAATCATTGCTACAGTATATTATAACTATCAATGCATCTGGACATGTTTCCTTATGCAAGTATGATCATGGAGGAGCCCAAACTATATGTATTTACTGCTTCCTGCCACATGAATGTTAAAGCTGAGCAAAAATCTGCCCAGGAGATAAGTGAAGTTGGGAAGACTAATTTATTCCCAAATAGAGTAGAGTAGTAGAGTAGATGAATACAATAATGGAATAGAAATGTAAAGGCAAAGTCATCTCCATAATGGAGGATTTGTCAAACAAATAACTTGACCATAATGTAGAGAATCTGATTTTGTTCAGTATAGGACAGGAACAATGTAGTTGTCACAAGCACTTTATTTCACGATATTTGCAGTGTTACAAAGTGCTGTTAGTCAAAATAAAGCGGTAGATTAAACTATAAATTGCATTACAATTATGGCCACTCATAGGAAGCTTGTCTTATTAGATCACCACATGAAACCTGTCTGGATATGATATGACTAACTGTGCGTTAAAGGTTTTAAGTTTTACAGGATCTGTGGATGAACACAACCGATGAAGGAGCACACCATCCTTTTACACCTATTTTTTAACGGCCCACAAATACTTTAATGCCTCCATAGGTCCCATACGATGTGATATAGACTATAAAGTTATGAATGCAGGTCATTGTTTCCCAATTCAAAAAATGCGTCGGACCAAGGGAACTGACTCGGTGAGTATCATCTTTAAATGTTTTAAAATAAATATGTATTTTAACCATCCTTAAAGAGCATGTCCGTTCAAGTGTGAGTAACGGGATTCTCATTGATCCTAATAGTGACATTAGCAGTTTACCACTGTGTTCACTGGCAGTTTTCAGTTTTCATGCATCGTGGATATAGTTACCTGCCGTGGCCCAAAAATGATCCACTTTTATGGACTATTTTGGGGGGGACTGTGTTCAATAGAATAGTTCTTTTTTAAATATAGTACAAGTTTTGAATGTAAATCATTATTTTAATAAAGTCTCCAATATTTTTGTACCTTTTATGCTTTGTGTATTTTTTGTGTACACCTGTTTCAAAGAAGACACAGGCCGTTAAAAATGGTCATATTTGATGTAGACCCTTTTGGTTGAAGTGTGGAGTAGGGTGTGGTGGAGTCATTTCCATATTAGCATTGAACCCTATAAATTAAATTCCACCTAACCGATTTATTTGGTACATTATTTTAACACAAGAATTATCATTAGGGGAATGGGGATATTATTAAAACCAAAATTCTGAGAAGCTAAGTACTTGCCCATAAAAATTACGTCTGCATAATGGGATTTAAAGCCTGGATAAATTTTACCTGGAAAAAAAAAATATGGATGGAAAATAATTTCCTTAATCAGTACATCTGGCCTCATGAACCCACATTTTTAAAGGGGCACTCCTAAATGTATGCATGGACACAGCCTGCAACACCTAGACCACTAGACTATCCTGCCCCATAGTTCGCACATTTCAGAAGGTATATTTGAATCCCTTAAAAGCTGCCATTAGCACACAGCATATTTGCGAAGTCAACACAGCATGTGGAAATCAGTCCTGAGAAAGGATGGTCCTCCCAGTAGTTCCCAGGAGTAGCAGGTGGCTAGTAACTGTATGTGGGACTGGTTGCTTCCAGGCAAGAAAGCATTACTTTAAAAAAAAGCTTTAATACAGTATGGGACTGCCAGAGCTTGATTTTTTTTTTCATACAGTATTCGATCTGGCAAAAGCAAGACTGGCCTGTAAGTCAATCCAACCCTCGAGGCACTATAAATATAATTAGAAATGCAATATGTGTGCTCCCTCTATTAAGTTGTATGTCTAAATATTCCTGCTGTTGTAAAGTGTGTTTACAGTAATTGATGGCTTTAAATATACCTTATGAGTTGAATTCTTCATAAAAAAACGATAATTCACCTCGACATTCAGTTGAAGGGCATTAGATACAGTTAATATTCTTTTGTTTCCTTATCTGGTTTTACTCCAATTTACTCTATTTACTGTTAAGTGGTTTCTTATCAGTATGGGTTATGTTAGGTGTTGCTCATGTTGAAGTGGAGTTGTATAAAGAGCTCCTCCGCAGCCTTTATGAGTGAGTTATTCAGCTTCACCTTTTGATATGAAGTCTGCAATTGTGTTGTTGGCCCTTGTGGCCTTTTCAGAGGGCCTTTTCAAGTAAGTGCTTAATTCATTAAAATGATTTACCATTCATGAAATAACGTTTAATGTTAATTAATTATAGAGGTGTGTGATTAAAGGTTTAAATGTCGATGACTTGCTTGTACAGAATACCTCTTATTCGAGGTCAGTCAGCCAGGCGGCTTCTGGAGGAGAAAGGTCTGTTTGAAGAATTCACAGCAAAATATCCATGCAGGCCTGGGGCAAAGTTTCAAGGCCGTTTGGACAAGACTGTGGTGCCTGTGACCTTTGATCCAGACGTAAGTTGTACATACTGTAGCTAGTACCTGCTGTGCAAACTCAGTCCTGGAAAACTTGTCGACTAAATGGTCTTTTCTGGGCGAAGGTAACATATTTTGGAATCATTGGAATTGGGACGCCACCTCAGCTGTTCAAGGTTCTTTTTCACAGTATTTCTATTTTATTATTATATCAATCACACTGCTGATTTATATGTGCTCCAATTTTGTTGCAGCATCACCATCAATGGGAACACAGTGGCATGCACCGAGTCATGTCAGGCCATAGTGGACTCGGGTACGTCTCTTATTCTCGGGCCTAGCGACGACATCAACCGACATCAATGGCTGGGTTGGGGGGCCAACACCAACCCCTTTGGTGGCGTGAGTGGCCTGGTTCTGACGTGACTTCACCGCGCACTGCACTGAAACAATCACAGCATCATCCACATGCCGATGCTCTTTCGCTGTTTCAGGCGTCTGTCAGCGGCGATAACGTGAACCTCATGCCCGACATGGTCTTCCGTATCAATGGGTTCAGCTTCGTCCTTCCTCCGTCAGCCTCTGTCACGATGGTTCGTCTTCGAAACACGCCCTGATTTATGTGATTGGGTCAAGGAACAACCCAAAACTGGCTCGCCGGTGCCCGGCATTGACAATGGTTACACTGGTTTAACAAAATGGAATGGACCCATAGTTAATCTTATGAGCTACACCTGTGTTTACCTGACTACAGTATGACACCTCTATGGAAAGGTCTGTTGGGGTACAGAAGAAGTATCTGATGCACTATTCGAATAGGATCGTGAGAAATAGAAAAAACACAATGTTTAATCTCGTCTTTCTGCAGTCTGGGTCAACGTGCAGAACAGGGTTTCAGCCTGGGAGCTGGATCCTGGGTGAACGGGCCCAGAGACCCGACGCCCTGTTTTCTCCCAAAGAAATATCATACTTTATTGCCCCTGTAGGGAATTTGTTTTAGGGAGGAAACTTTAGAGAGCAGGAGATTTTCACGCGTTTGACTGTTTTAATATCACCACAATTCACATTTCAGTGCAATTTTGCCATTAAAAATGCTTAAAATCCTTAAAAAGCCTTTAAAGTTCGGACGTAACGCTTATCACTTTCTTATCACTCCACACAGTGTGTTGTGTGGGAAAGGGTGGTGCATGAATCAACAGATCTTATTACCACCTGTGAGGACAACAGTTTATATTAAAATAGATCTACATATTTTTTTTCTTCAGTTTTTCAGTGTCGAACCATACATCTATTTTCCCATTGCTGGCCACTAGATGGCAGGCAACTCACTACAATGCAAACGGTGTCATTTAGCCATTCATCTGATTCTCCTGGGAGGGACCTCAGGAAGGGATGAGTCAGCTTCCTTAGTATGCAGCCTTAAAAACAAACCTGCCAATCAGTCATTGTAGGTACTGACAAGCAGTCTTGCCATCTGTGTGTTCAATATAATGATTCCAGATTTTCTTTAGGCCCAGCCTGTTCCTATTTTAACCCATGACTAATGACTCAGGAGATGCACTGACAACATGTATACAGACACATAGTTAATTTATGTCATTATCATTAGACCTTTTCCAACACGTTCTTTTCTTTACACAGTTTGGAACCCTTTCCTTTTGCAGCCGGTTAAATACTTTTTAGTTTTGAATACAACAGGCTTGGATGGCGCTGCATGTGTTGTAGGTAAACAGTGTCAGCTGAGACACCCGGCTGGAGTCACTGAAACGCTCTCTACAGCCTTCCTCTTCCTACCGCCCACGTTAATCATTCATCCTGTGGAAGTGTCCTATGTTTTTGCAGGCCAGCAGGTGAGGTTACAGGTTACAGGTTACTGCGATGTCAACAAGATGGACAGGCTTTTTTAACAGAAAAAAAACAGCTGTGGTGTGTATATAATGCATTTATTTAGATTTACCCAATGCAATGCAATTTGGTTTGAGACATAATTTTGATATTACAGTATATCACATCACATTGTCTAAGGTTGTTACACAAATTATTATATGTGTCTTTTCCCTCAAGTCCGTACTGGCTGGCCCTTTTTCTCTCATTTTGACATAATAACATAGATAATACCCATACAATGGGTATTGGAAATGTATAGTAATATTGCAAGGCAATGTGTACAGAGCTGCAGCCTTCCTTAAAACTAAGAGGGGAGTAAATTAAGGCAAGACATGATGGACAGTGAATGAGGGGTCTATAGTAAACAAAGAACAGTCGTGGCAAAAGAAAGTAAAGTGCAATAAATACCGGTCTCTTAAGCAAACTGAGTTTCCGCTCCCGTGATCTTTGTGTTCTAGCATTTCACCCTCTGGTGACCAACAGTATGTCATTAGCAGTAGTACAGAAACACAAGCCCTCGTCTTGAGATACCTCCCTTAACATTAACCTGTCACTCAGGAAATTGAGGAATGCGCCTTCAACTGCAGTGCAGTATGAGAGTCCTACGGTGTATCTCTTGGCTGTCGTGTTAATCTTGCGGGATGCATTTGACGCAATTCACTTTTATACTGTGTTGTTTTTGTATAAACACAGGAAATGTACAGTAACATACAAGAGTACACTTAATATAGCACACAACAGAGAATATACATCAAGTTAATATAAATTAATGGACATACAGTATTTACAATAAAATTGTCAACAGAGACACGTGAATCAGCCATTCGTCTCTACTGGTTTTCTTTGGTAGGAAATAACAGGACAAGACTTATGGAGTCAAGAATTGATATTAGCACACGTTATTAATACTGGGTTACGGTAAATTGTAAATTGTACTGTAGATTGATAATCAACCAATCTTCATATTCAGGTACATTTGACTTTGACAGAGAAATTGTTACAATGTTTTGCTAGCAATGTTCAAAACTTCCCACACAGACAAATAGTTCATGGTTATCCTGAGAAATAAAGTGAGGTGAATACTTACTTGAATGCTTTGCTACAACTAGTTAGCTTGTGGTCTGTGGTCACTGATTCCTTCAACAAAATACCTGTGTAGTCTGTGTGTAGGAAGTATTGTAAGACCACAATATAGGATCTCAGGGGCTTCTATTTAGGAACACTTATCTGAAACAAAGCTCTAGGAGAGTGTACATGAGAAATATTACTAACACTATAATTTATGCGCATAAAAAAAATAAAAAATGTCGAAACCTATTTGTACCCAATAAGGGTGGAAGACATTCTTTTTTGTGTTGATAGGATGTACCGAAGTAAAATACTAACAAGTTGAGTCCCCTGCTTATGAAGTATACGATATACAGTGCTTTTAAAACAAATGTAAAAACAAGCTTGTAATCCACGTGCTACTATATTTAAATCTCAGCTGTGACAGGCAGTCAAGTCGGCTTGCGTATTGTGTTATTATTTAGCCAGCTATTTCTGTCTGTGTTTATGTGACTATTGCCTGGGTGGCATTTGTGGATCTGCCTGTGTTGGAACTAATACCCAGAGGAATCCAGCGCCTGGGCGTTTGTTATGTCTGAGGCTTGCTCATCTGGCTGCCGCAAGGCAGCCTGTGTGTCAGAGGCATGTTAGTCCCACAGGGAATTGAACCTCAGCATAGAGTATACCTTAATAGATATTAAGTGACCAATGCTATTGTTAGCTTAGCTAACATCCAGTGTCATACAGCTGTAATAATGCTACATCTAGTCTATACCTCTGTATAATTATTGTTGCATCAAACAAGTAGACTTACTATTGGAATTTGATTGCATTAATTTACACATCAAATCTAAGTCTGTAAACTAGATTATTTCAGCTACTAATAGACAGTTCCTTCCCAGCAAAATAAATATTTGGACAGTATTCTCATCTCTAATAGAACCCTACAAGCTGGAGAGATCCAACATTAACAGTGTATAACACAGACCAACTATGTTTCTAATGGAAATAAGTTTTTGATATCTCCATCAAATAACAAGACAACAATTAAAATAGAGTTTGTCTCCTTTTCTACGTTGCCTTTTGGGAGGAGACTACTCTTTTGTAGACAACGTGGTTTTATGGTAAACTTTTCCATTAACATTATTACTGTTAGTGGACATTAATTGATTTTTTAGACATTTAGAATATTATAGGCCTACTTTGTTACCTATAAATGATAATATGAGCCTCGGCTTACAACAGTCACAATTTCAGCATTTACAGAATACAAAATTTCATTTGTCAGAAACTCCTCCTGTGTGTTAAGCCGGATGAGACGTCTTGCCTTTTCCACAAAGTGGCATTGCTTTATTCAAAACATTAGGACTAGAGTTCTCACATACCCGCACACACAAAGTGAACCTTTCTCGTGTAGAATAGAGATTAAGATAACTGCATGGCTTGAATAAGGGGTGAAAGCCCCAAAACCTTCCCTTTAAGTGCATATCAAATTGCATGGGTCAGTGACTTGACCAAGTCGTCGCTGCCTACACGACCATCGGGGTGTCCGAGCAGACAGAGCTAACAGAGTCTGCGTCAGACCTCCGTCTCTCGCGGCCGTCCCCGCGCCACTCCTCCTCCTCCTCCCCGATGGGATTCAACCTTCCGTTCTGCTCCGGCTGGTCCTTTGGATCCAAGAAGGAAACGCGCCTGTCGAGCAGGGCCCTCCCGTCGCGCTCGACCCCTCCCCGTCCCTCCTGCTCGTGGGAGACGCTGACCGTTGAGGAGTGGAGGCTGTCCTCCGCGGGGACGCTCTTGGCCGCCTCGTAGCCCGGACAGCAGGCGCAGTTGCAGGGTGTCAGATACAGGTAGATCAGCACCATGACCAGGCTGACCAGACAGCCCACCAGGGTGGTGTAGGCGGTCTTCATGTTCTCCAGGCCACCGCTCTGGGTGAAGTTATGCACCATCACGTTTACATACAGGGTCTCGTTGAGGGAGTCACTGGCGGCGTAGCAGGTGTAGTCGCCGGAATCTTCTGCCTTAAGGGGCCCAATCTGAAGGCTGCTGTCCGGCAGCAGGACGACACTCTTATTGGATGAGGACACAGGGTTGTTGCCAGGCAGGGCCCAGGTCTTCACAGGATCCTTCTGCCTGGTGTCACAGTCCAACACCAGGAACTGATCCAGGTAGGCCTCGTGGGCCGTCACTTTAACCTCACTGCAGTTCAGGTAGACCCTGTTCAGATCCAGTATGGTTAGCTTTTCTTTCTGGGGCCCTGGTACCAGGCAGGTGTGCTCTTCTCTGAAGTCCGTGGCAGAGCTGAGCTGCTGGAGGTGCCAGCGTGCCAGCATGTTGTAGAGATCACAGCTGCAAGGCAGCGGGTTGTTGTGGAAGTAGAGGCCATTCTTGAGCCAGGCTGGCAGGGCCTGGATCTCAGACAGGGGCAGCACTTTGATGCGGTTGAAGGAAACGTCCAGGAGGCTGAGGGTTTCCAGGCGGCTCTTCTGCTTCACCAGTTCCATGGGCAGACGGGAGATCTGGTTCTGGCTCATGTACAGCTTCTGCAGGCTGTTAAGGCCGGAAAAAGCAGTGCGGTCAATTTGGGAAATGTGGTTGTTGTACAACAGCAGCACTTCCAGGTGCTCCAGAGGCTCGAATATTAGCTCCTCCAGGATTCGCAGGCCGTTTGAGGACAGGTCGAGGTAGCGCAGCCTCGTCACGCACACAAACGCCTCGGAGGAGAGGAAGGTGAGGCCGTTGTGGCTCAACAGGAAGCTGTGAAGTCGGCCGAGTTTGACGGTGGTCCATTCGGCCTGTAGACGGGTGACGCGGTTAAAGCTGAGGTCCAGCACCGCGGTGTAGTGTGGAAGACCCGTGGGTACACTGGTCAGATTCCTCTTGGAACAGCTGACAATGTTGCTCGCACACACACAAGTCGTGTGGCAGTTGATAGGGGTACTCATGAACTGTCCGTGGAGGCTCATTGGAAACAGTAAAGCGAGAGGCAGAATTGTGAAGAACCCTTTTCCAAACACTCGAGAAATGTAGGGCTTCCCTCCCATGATGGCAAGTTTTGGCTGGGGCAGAACGGTGTCAAAATGTCAAAACGTCGTAGACTACTGTGTGTTACTTTCTGTCTTTAGAGCTGCAAGGACATGTTATACAATTAGTAGGCATGCGGTCACAATTATTTGATTAGATTACATCAGAAGTTTGGGTGGAGTGTCATTAAACCTTCCCATGAGATGGCTAATTATGCAGAATGAGAGGACAATTGTCGCAGCCCTCGTGATATACAAACGTCATGGTGTAATGGATACAGGGGGTGCATTGCAGCAGCCAAGCCACCGGTCAAAAAGTTATGTTATGTTCTACATGTCATCAAAAAACACAGCTTGCAATAGATTTTGACATTTCTCTCTCTTTTTTAAATTATCATAACATCGTATCCTTTAAACAACACTCGTTGTTTCTTGCACTAATAAACCAACGCATTCGCCTATTTGTTAGACTATTAGAGGCAGTTGCATTTCGCCTCTGTTACGTTAACATTCGCAGTGACAACACGTTTTTGAGCCTATACTGTACATCCTGGCATGTAGAACAGTCTATCCCACCCTATGCTTACCTTTCGTTCGTTTCTTCCTATCTTCACGATCATTTCAGCCACCGACGGGATATGCTCGAGGAGCTTTCTCACTTGGCCAGAACGAACAGCCGTCCCGTTTGCGGCGACTATGTTTTTTTATCCCGTCGGACGGTCCAAGATCTTAGCGACGAAGAAACCGTGTGATTATTGATCTGAGAGGCTGAGAGGCTCCGGGAGGGAGGTGTGTCACACTTCCATGTACACACACAAGGTCTCTCTCTCTCTCTCTCTCTCTCTCTCTCTGTCTCTCTCTCTCTCTCCAGCCAGAGCCTACCCTTCCCCTATATCCTTCCTACTGCGTTGCATTCACAATAACATGACCTCCTCTGTTTAATACAGTAGCCTAAAGCTGAAAATGACAAATCAGGAAAATATATGGGCTATATTTGAGATAAATCCACCGATTAGGCCCGTTATTGTATTTGCGATATTAAACCTATAAGATCATTTCAATGAATATTTTCACATGTTGCATTTCGCAAAGTGGAAGCGGGCTTGTGAAGACCGTTGGTCGGAATGGCTCGTCTGTTATTGGTGTGCATGACCGCTGTGAACACGTCCGTTGGACACGCTGGTCTGAGCTGCCGGGTGACGTGATATGAGTGCAATAAGGATATGGATCAACGTGGCCCGAGCGTGTGCACTGTGGGCCTATTGGTTTACAGTAGGCTTCTTATATTTTAGTAGGCTGGTGTGTTCAGATTCTTCTCCTCAAAAAGTACTATATATACCGTGATTCCCAACCAGTGTTAGACCTAGATGTAGTCTACCGCAGGGGGTATGTGAGCAGTTGCTAGGGGGTACGTTGAATGATTGGATTCACAGTTAAATTTACAAGATGATTGATATTTTTAATATGTCTTATTGAATATTATGTGTAGTCGTAAATCTGCGGGCACCAACAGTATGGATTTGGCAGAAAGAAAATCATTGTAATAATATCGTTTGATAATTATTTAAATGACCAAATTTTTTGCAGTGAGCGGTAGGCTACGTTAGCTATATTGTAAAGGTTGTTGGTGGTACATAAGATACCACTACTAGACTACTGTATACAAAACCACCAGGCCTATAGCATGCGAACAGTATTGTGTAAGCTTCTCCATTATGCCAGTAGTCTTCGGTTAGCCACATGCATTTAGGCCTACTAGTTGAGTGAGTAGGCTATTATTGGTTCCTTTGTCCTTTCAGACCGTACTGTATGTGTCCAGAGATTGAAGTGGCCCTCCTCCTCTCACGTGACGAATGCATGGTTGGTCATGTTGGCTCCCCACAGCACAACCATGGGGTCTATATTGCTGCTTCCAGGTGGGGTCGGACATCTTCTGAAATTCGTCTACCAAGCAGCTGAATGCCATGTTGTTGTTATTATTATTTCCAGTCAGTACACATCTTGGGATTCCACTTCTTATCCCGAAAATCGATCTCACTCCCTTCTCCCTTCCCTTCTTTCACAGCAACCAATTCAGTAAGCTGAAATCAACTTGGGGTCGGGTTTGGTTGGAAAAATATCAAATTGCTTGGTTAGTTTGGTCAGCTGTCTTCCAGGATGGACAACGTGTGCTCAAGAGATTTACTGTTCTTGTTCATTATAAATGAAGTGCAGATCTAGGGCGGTGACAGCCGGTTATAACGTGAGTTCAGTGGTTTAGTGTTTACCGCAGCATATTTGCCTTAGCTTTTTCACAACCTTTCTGAAACCCCATACACATACAATCACAATAATAACAAAAAAGATGGCGTTCTGTTCAGGAACACCAGACAAAGAGCCAGATAAATGGACGTCAGTTCTTTATTCCATATCATGTTAATTCAACCAAATGACATTGACATATAGGCCAATGCTTTGTCAGAAAATAGTCAGCAAATGATGTTATACTGTAGCCCTTAAAGTGATTATACAAGAGATAATGCACATACGGATTATAAATAGTAGGCCTACATTTAGTAGAATTGGAGAGAATATAATTTTAAATTTATATGCTAATAATATACTATATTCTATAATAGAATAGAATAGAATATTTCCTGCACAGGAAATAATCGGACCACACATTTTCAATAATATGTGTGTCCTTCCTGCTGCAGTTCCAGTATCAGTTTCATTTTAGACACTAGAATTAATCTTCTCTGAAGACTGAACACAAATCCCCTGAAATAATAGCGATACTCATATTTTCCACATTGCTTGCTGTCCATACCAACTTTACCAACATATATCTGATATATGCTTAAAGGTACACTCTTTGGTTTTGTTAGAATTTCATTTGCTGGGAGAAGCTTTTCTTCAAGAAGGACATTGCTTTAATTAATTTCAGTACACACACTCAAAAGGAAATATACTTCTCATAGCAGCTGGGATTGTGGCAAAGAGGTCCCATTGATACTGTACTGACCTAACTCCTAAACAGGAAGGCAGGGCAGGGCACTTCAGTTATATAGTGTGTTTCATACACGAGGCAGACTCAATATGCTTCACACAAAAAACATATACAAAAAACACGACTTAAAAACAATGCGTAAAAACATATTAAAACCAAAGAATAAAGAGTAAGAGCAAGCATTTGAATTAAAGAAAGTTATAAAATCAAAATGTCAAAAAGAAATGCGCAAAAAATAAATTACATACCGTATTTGAATCAAAATATGTTGGTAAAATATGCAAACATTACCTTACGTCAATTAAGCCAGTATGATTTTATGTGTGCGCGTGTGTTTGTTTGTGCCCGCTTGCATGTGTTCAAAGCAGTTCACTAATGTGGTTTGTAAGAGCAAGATGCTAATGACCCGGATACCGGAAGGGGCTTACTTGAGTACTTGAGCACTGAATGCAGGATTTGTGCCCGTTAGAATTAAGAAGAAGTGCGGTAAGTGATACTGTTTGGTAGCTGTGTATCTGCAAGTGTGTGGTTGCATCTAATGCATGACAAATGTCCGCAGGCATTGTCTAAGGAGTGAACATGCTGCCACCATCTGGTTTAGCTCGGTGTACTTTAGTGGAACCGAGGAAACCTACCGTCAATAGCAGGTTCTGAGGACCAAGATAATATATCGCTCTATAAATGAAATAAAAACACCTGTCCGCAAATAATACACTACATATAGGGAGGCGGGATCAAATAATAATTTTAGTATTTTTAAATGATCAACAAAACAATTGTATGTGTGTGTGTGCCTGTATGGAGGAGGAGGGGTTACAATTAATGTACAACTTCTCTTTCAGGGGCTCATGGATCAGCAACAACAGAGAATGGCTGTACTTTATTCTCGATAGCCAGGGCATTTCTACAGAAAGCAGTATCATTTCAATCAATTTGAATCCATGCATGTAGGGTTAATCCCCATGTCATTGCCCTCGACCAAGGCATAAACACTCTTAAGTGAAGTTGGTCCCAGGGTGCCAACATGTCGGCCCACTGCTCCTAAGTAGGATGGGTCAAATGCAGAGGAGAAAGACACAAAAGACACAAAAAAGAAGGAAAATAAAAGACACCCTTACTGCTTAATATTCCTCGGTTCTTTCTTATGTGTTCTAGCTAGTCTTAGATTTCATTTGGGCCTCCATTCCCTCCAGAATATATCCGTGAATAACAGGGTTTGAGTGTTTCTCTTTGTTTCTCTGCATGTGCTCTTGCTTTGACATTATTAAACCCCTGGCTAGCAAATGTTTTTCACGATTACTCCATTGCTATGCACATTTGAATGTGAGCTGATTGTTTGTGTAGGTTGATATAATGATGTTGGTAAATGTAATTGCATGATTGTATTTATGAGCGTGATTTTACATGTGTGTGTGTCTCTGGGCAGTTATTATTGGCGGCGGGGGTCTCTCTGGGGTTAGTGCAGTGTCCTTTGCTATTTCTGAGTGGGAATATCGAGTCTATTTTCAAGGTTGCCGTGGAAACCATTGTATTTGCGGTGGCAGTGATTGGTACTGCTGTGAGCGCAAGAATCTGCTATTTTATGTCATGGCCACACACACACAGACACGCGTACAAATAAATGTACACAACACCAACAATACTGCATATAGCTGTTTTCTCTCGTGCAGACATAAAACATATATGGATATAACATATCTGTCTCATCATCCTCAGGGATTCATAGTTTAAAACCACGATACAATTCAAGTGTGCGTCTAATCACTGTTTAGTCATATTTCATTTTTTGAAATATGACACCATAAAACTATGTGACGATTAAATATGACCACTAGAGCTAGTGGAGTTCAAGAGAAACCAAATATGGCATTAGTGCAATGCAATGCAATGTCACTGTATTATGGCTCACTTGTCAAAGTGAACAGTAAGCACTATATATATACTATAGCACTATCACTATAGCGACCTATGGTTCAATCAAAATGCTTCAATATAATCACCTGGCAGATACACACATACCATACAGTATATCGCTATCGGTTGTATTCATGGCGATGAACCTATTCAAGATAAGACCCTGATAGCAACACAGACTTTGAATTGTTCGTATCAACCATTTCCTTGACTATAGAGTTCTGCTAAAAAACCCTTTACGAAAGACGTGATGGACATCAAATTAAATGAGGTAAATTAACCTGTGGGACCTCCGAAATCTTTATGACAATGCGATAGCAGCATTCACCTCACCCGTAGAATTATACATTTCACTGTCCTCCATGGACAGTGAAATGAGAACCAGTGTATATAAAAAAGATCTCCGTGGCAACAGGAGGCCCAGCGGAATGGTGGAGGCTGAGGCCTGATCTAATCAATCCATGGATTGTTAAACAAATCACAAAAGGTCACCTGGAGGTCAAAACGTAAACAAAAACAGTGTTTCTATTGTGTTGCGTTCATATTCTCAAATATTCAAAAATAATTAATTCTTAGAAAGAATTTGCACAGAGCACGAGTTCTCCATGTTTACCCTCTAAAAAAGAATGCCTGTATTTTCTCAATGTAAAATTCATCAAGACGATAAGGAATTTAGGACCCTGTGGAGTCAGGGGCTTTTGGTCTTATTTCTCTCTGATGCCTGCTCCATCTTTGCAGTCACTGTGTGAGGGAGTCGGAGAGAGGATAAAATTAGGTTGTCTCTGCAAGCATTTACATCAGCGAGAGAAGGGAGACACCATTTTCTTTTTTCTTTTTTTCCCGGTTCTCTCTCCCTCCCTCCCTCTCTCTCTCTCTCTCCCTCTCTCCCTCTCGCTCAAATAAATCTCTCGCCACAGCTGTAGTCACCAGAGAAGAAGTGGAGAGGAGAAGGCTGTTCCAGTGGGCTGCTGCCTCAGCACCATTCACAAGGTACAGTGATTGATGCCTCCCGTGTCTACCTCAACACAGAGCTTTTCTTCCTTAAACACCAAAATGGGGTTGGGGGGAGGGGGGGGGGGCAGCTGCATCCGGAAACACTGGGATCTAAACGCTAGGCGGATTTTGTGCCCTGGAAAGGATATTTCTCTCTCCTTTTCTGTCACACTGTCCCCGCTGTCTCACGTTGTTGATTTGTTGCCTACAGTGCTAATGTGACAAATACATTGGTGATGACTTGGGCCTTCGTACAGTAAGTGTAATGGATTCATGATTGATGGATGAATGAGTAGGTGGAAAGAAATGACCAAGCCAGGAAGACGGGATTGGGAGATTCCTTTATTGTGGTTTAGAGATTTTATCATCTTTGATATTTAAGGGTAATCATTTGTATTCACACTGCTACCACTGTGAACAGCTCACAGCTGCTTTCCTTTTTAAATCTGCATTAGATGTGATGAAAGCATTGGTACCAGCATTCATACATCACTATACACTGTCTTGCACAGTTCAAAAGCAGATGGCCGGTGTGACCCTTGAATACCCACCAGGCAAGGTATAGATGTGAGATGCGTTTGAGCTATATACTGTATTTATATAATATATTTGGACCTACACATGCAAAGCTGAGGCTGGATATATAATGTATGATCAAATATGGCTTTCATAGTAGGCATGGATGTTGTAGGAAAGGAGCATTACCTAAATTAGTTTGCATCCATGCATTGACAGCATGTGTACTTAGAACAGTAGATGAAAAAAATCTGCTTTAGACAGATAGGTGTCTTTTGATAAAGGGTGTTCTGAACAAATAATGACATATTGTTAAGGATATAGCAGATTATAATTCCTGGTGAAGATAATTGCTGTATGCTATGATCGTAGCATATGGCAAAGATATTCAATTTGTCAATAGATAAGGCCTTTAGTGACTGGCAAGTTCATCCTGATTTTGTCTGGGTCGAATCAGTCTGGAGACTCTCAATTCAAAGTCATAGAGGTGGTGCCAATCAAATCATTAGCAGGTAATTGGACAGCAGGTCACGTTCGGGTAGTCAGAACAGCAAATGTTTGACCATGATTTTCAAACACAGATGCAAGCAGACAATTGGGCCAACTTCGACCAATCAGAACAAGGCACGTGTGTCCCACATGCTTCTTGTTCTGTTCCACATGATGTGGGAATAATTTTCCAAACACAGGCACTCAAATTGCTGTCAGCACCAAGTGAACTGTCCCCCTGGAAACTGATTGGGTGAAGGTTCTGTAACTAGCTGACAAACGCTTTCAAATGGAGAATTTCCAGACTGATACATATAAAGTGAAAAACAAATCGTAGAGGAGATTTGAACGATCAGGAGAAATCAGGCTAGCTGTAAAGTTGCAGAAGAATGAAATGAAATGAATGCGTTTGGATGATCTCTTCAGTATGAAATACTTTCCAGTGAATCGTTTTATAGTAGTAGCTACTTAAAAGAAATGCTGGTTGTCTGAGCGAAAGGCTTAGATTGTAACCCAACACCCTGAAAAATAACATAATAGGTCAAGTGAACCCAGATGGGGCTCACACACATCTATTCCCACACAATCTTTCTCTGTGTTTTCCCGGCTCCTCTTTTACCTGACGGTGAAGATGACGCATCAGTGAATGGCCAGTAAACATCGCTTGGTCTCCATGGCGACTACGGCGTCCCCATCCTGACCACAGGGCAGGACCTTATCTCCCAAAACCACCCCATTTCCTGGCCTCGCGACCCTGGCTGTGAAGGATGGATGATGGGCCTGTGACTGCTCACCCCGCCCTTCAATGGAGCCGACGTGGAACTCCTCCCATCCGCCTCCACAGCCCACCTCCAACATGTCCGCCTCCTCTCTCCCCGAGGACTGGGCCGTGTCCCAGTCGCTGGCCCTGCTAGCCATGCTTGTCATGGACCTGCTGGCCGTTGTGGGTAATGCAGCCGTGATGGCGGTCATCGCCAAAGCGCCGCAGCTCCATAAGTTCGCCTTCGTCTTCCACCTGTGCCTGGTGGACCTGCTGGCGGCCCTGGTGCTGATGCCCCTCGGCATGCTCTCGAGCCGGGCTTTCTTCGGCGAGGCCCTGTGCCGGAGTTACCTCTTCCTCAGCGTGTGCCTGGTTAGCGTGGCCATCCTGTCCATCTCCGCCATCAACGTGGAGCGCTACTACTACGTGGTCCACCCCATGCGCTACGAGGTGAAGATGACCGTAGGTCTGGTGGCGTCCGTGCTGGTGGGGATCTGGATCAAAGCCCTGGCCATGTCCTCGCTGCCCCTGCTGGCCTGGTTCCTGCAGGGCGGGAAAGCTCCTCTCATCGAAGGCGGCGGCGGAGGCAGCGGCGGCGGAGTCGATGGAGGGGCCGTCCCCTCGCCTCCCGCCCCCCACCAGGGCCACAGGCGCTGCTCGCTGCACTGGACGGGCGGGGGGTCCAACCGCATGGCCTTCATGGCCCTTTTCACCCTGGTGTATTTCCTGTGCCCCCTGCTGGTCATTCTGGTGGTGTACTGCAGTATGTTCAAAGTGGCGCGGGTGGCCGCCATGCACCGCGGGCCCCTGCCCACGTTCGTGGACGCACCCCGCCGCCAGCGGTCCGAGTCGCTTAGCAGCCGCTCCACCATGGTGACCGGCTCTGGGACGGGGACGGGCAGAGCGACCCCTCACCGCCCCTTTGGGGGGGGCAAGGCTGCGGTGGTGCTGGCGGCGGTGGGCGGGCAGTTCCTCTGCTGCTGGCTGCCGTATTTCTCCTTCCACCTGTACTCGGCGCTCGCCGCCAGCCCCCCGGCGGCGCTCGCCTCCCTGGAGGAAGTGGTCACTTGGATCGGATACTTCTGCTTCACCTCCAACCCCTTCTTCTACGGCTGCCTCAACAGACAGATCCGCGAGGAGCTGGGGAGACATCTGCCCTGCCTGTTTGGCAGAGCCAGGGTTGAGGAAGAGGACAGGCTACCCAGCCGGGAAGGATCCATAGAGGAGAACTTTCTTCAGTTTCTTCAAGGCACTGGCTGCAACTTGGATCCACGGGACTCACACAGCACCTCCAGTCCGAAGGGGGAAGCTTGCTGCCCCGTGACTCAGGCCCAACCACCTCAGTTACCACCGCAACTGGTTGACTTCCGGATCCCCGGGCAGATTGCAGAGGAAACGTCCGATTTCCTCGAGAACGAACTGGTGAAATGCAACCATGTAATAAAAGACACTTAAGCGTTGAATTTCTTTATTCTGAACATCAGAATGTATTTCAGGGGTCATTTCAGTGTTGTTCTCTTGCAGTCTGTCTAAATAAATCTACCTAAATCTACATAAATGAAGTGAGTTGAGTTGACTGTAAACCATACAATACCTTCAAAACATTACACTTTGGCTTGTCCATCGTCATTTTGTAGTAAAACAGTTCCCTTCATTAATTAAATGCAGATGTTTTCAACGTGTAATGAAATGAATGCCAGTTATTGAAATGGCTATATTTTGGACTTTAATACAATTGTTAGGCTCTGTATAGTGAATGATTCAAAAGTGAATTCATGTTGACACTACTAGATAAAGTGTTTCTCTCTTAAACAAAGATGTATTTATTTTATATTTGCTGCCACAAATTGAATAAAATATTGAATTAAGTTAATGTTAATTAATCGTTGTAAAATTTTCACAGTGTTTTATTTATTGTCTAGTGGACTTCAGTTTTTGAAAAAAAAAAAGGTTGCCACAAAATAGCCTCATACACGAACAGATGTTTATTAATGGAAAAGATATGGGAGGTGCAAATGATTACACTTTGGGTTTAAACTAGTGTTACAAAAAACATTTTGGTTTCGTTTGAGAGTGCATGGCCTACCTCCACCTGAGTGCTAAGTGACCTGCACTCTTCTCTACCCCTTCCCCTACAGCCACCACGCGCCCTTTAGTGCACAGTTGTGTTTCAAAGCATTGAAACACTGAGCTGGTTTGGCGCTGTCATGCAATCGATGAGTGTACCTTTAAGTACCTCGTTTTTAAATGAGCCATTAAATCACGTGTGTAATGTCAAAAACAGCAATAATAAAAGACATAATTATAGCTTCGCAGTTAAAAGGAGAGTTAAAAGCCATTACTGTCAGTTGTCAAATTAGAAGTTTCTTTGTCTTTCAACCTTATGCCAGTTTGCTGATACAGTATCAAGGGATTGTTGTGGCTGCAGTTTAATGAGAAGTATGCCAAACTGCTTACTATGTTAGAGGATTTCTGGACACATTCTGCTATGTGTTGTAGGCCTATCACATGTCCTTTGATAGGTGATATGGAGAAGCGAACTGAAAAAGATGTATTCTGCTGTATACTGTGTTCAGCTGTACACTTGTATTACATCGAAATTTAAATTCATTCGTAGTAATTGTCAAGGAAACTCTTCTTCTTCTATCTTTTTTGTTGATAATTACGTCTTAATTAATTATATAATTACTTCTTATTTGTCATGAAGCTAATTAGCATTAGCATATGTGTCATTTTCCATATGCAGAGATCCGCAAACCACAGAGAATAAACCCATGTCTATCTTGACTGCCTTGTTTGCAGGTTTTCCACAATATCTCAAGATGCAGAAAAAAACATTCCAGCAAAGTTCTGTCATGTTTCAGTCAGTATACCTTGTACTAACTATTCTGACATTGTACAAGCTGATTAAAGCTGGCTTTTGGAATACATGTACAAACGTTGTTGACCTGCTCGGGGATAATGACATCATGTTATATATAAATATAATAAATATGTAATAAAATATAAATAAAATTTAAATATATAATAAAAATATAGTTAACTGTTTTTGAAAGAGTTTGATAATGGACAACTTGGATTTGTCCACAATATTTTCAAAAAAAAATAAAATATTATATGTGGTGTAGAAATATTGGCATCCAAAATGGAGCTTAGTTTTTTTTCTATTCATCATCTTCAAATAACTGTGAATGACGTTACAGTTTCTTCATTTTATTTTTGTGGTTAAATTCTTCCTTTTTAAGATGATCAATATAAAACCGGGGATTTGTTATTTATATGCTGGTTGAAGCAAGACACTGTATGTAAATGAAATGATTATTTAGAAAGTGTATGGATAACATTTAGGTGAAAAAAAACATTGAAATAAAGGCTGGGTTCCAGTTTGTACATTTATGTGCTTGGTGTTCACATTCTTATGAATTAGTGTGAATGCCTTTCTTTCCCCGCTTTGACATTCCACACAATCTGGGGTGAAAGCCTTCCGATACTTTGAACTAAAAAACTTAACCTTTTAAACTTCAAAGGCCAGGAGTGGCCATTCGACCTTCAAAGAGAAGATTCCATCACATCAAGGCCATAGACGGATAGAACGGTAGAGAGAGAGAACGAGAGAGAGAGAGAGAGAGAGAGAGAGAGAAATTAACAGCACATTCCCTTCCCTGTCCTGCTGTGACTGACGTGAAGTTCATCTCAAGCCTCTACAATTGATACTCACCTCAAATGAATGTCCCCTGCCACCGTTAAACCTGGTCTTGCGTTTTCAAAAATAGGCCTGACACCTCGGCAACGGACCTCACTCAACCCGCCTCCAGCTTCGGCAGGCTCTGCAGTCCCCATGGCAACTTACACGTAGTGACATTTCTCAGTAATGTAGTAGTAGGTGGTAGGTGGAGCTTGGTATTTTGAGAACCAAAGAAGACTCCATTATTTATTACTTTTTAACCACGTTCGTTTATGAAAGACCACATTTTAGTGTTGTACGATTCACGGGATTACCCTTTGAAATGTATATGTATCCCAAGAACATCGATTACATTGTTGCATAAACCATAAATAGAAATCTATTAATGCAAAATAGCAAACCACTTGAAAGCAATATATGTGAATATTGGTGGAACCTCACACACAAGTATATTATTTGCTCTGACTTACACAATTATTAAGCAGGAAAGACAGATTGGGTTGATTCATATCCACGTTGGGATGGGATTTCAATTGTGTAAAGTAATACATTTGAGAGCATTAACTTTATTAAAAAAACTTTTTCCACAATTGATATTATAATAAGTAGCCTATGCCTAAGTCACGTTTTATATGCTACTTTTTTATTTATTTACTAATTTATTATATATTACTTGTTAACATGTTGTAAACATTCTGTTTTAATTTATTTTACAACCTTACATTAATATACATCTTAAAGCCCTACATGCAAAAAAGTAAAAAGCAAAGCAAAAGCACGCAGTGGTACCGCTAGATGGCAGTGTCATCTAAAAGTTCAAGTGGAAGCGTGATAGAACTGGTGCAAAACCAGTTCTCGTAATGTTTCTAAACCATTTGACTTTGTGAAAAAGTAACTATATAAACTATTCAGAATAATCTTAATTTAAAATCAATAAGAAATATTGTATTTTATAAAAAAGTGTATTACTATTTGGATGATGGCAAATATTATTTATATTATATAGGTCTACTGTATATTCGCACATATATATTATGTATTCACGTATAGTTAAATTATAATATAGTTAGATAATAATAACCCAGAAAATTTCACTGTAGGCATATGTTTGTGTGTTACAGATAGCTAATTTACACTAGACTAACCCAGTTATTATCCATTTATTAGATTAAGATAGCTCTCTTTCCCTTTGAACTATAAACAAGCAGTGTAGCCTCTCAAATGTGAGGAGTAGGCCAAAGATTAAATAATGTTGGACTTTAGACTCTTTCATTGAGTGGTTGGGACCACTGGTCAAACATAAACTGCAACTTATGAGACAAACAAGCTGAAATATAGCAAATAGTGTTGTGTGTTAGCCTAACTTGCAGACCTGGCTGCTTTGAAAAGATATTCCACATAAACATAGGGCCTAACCGATGTTCAACCAGTGATAATTGATAACAGCGACGGCTCCTTTAAAGGTTTCTAACTGACAATCGTCCTTCCTCCCACAACTTCTGGATTTATGTAAAAAAGGAGAAAACTGGAAGCGCTGCCTCATTCCGCAAAACGTATCCTGTAGCCAAGCCCTGGAACAAAGGTAACACACATATGATATCTTGATGTTTTTGTAGGATTAGAGAATTGTAAGAAACCTTGTAAGTTAAGATATTAGGCTAGTTATCTAAGGGGTTAGGCTACTTGATGATCGTCAACAATATTCTACGTCATTCAATAGTGAGAATGGCTATACGAATGTCTACGGTAACGTTACCTATATAGTCAACGTTTATCAGCTTGCCAGTGTAAATGAACGACTCGCTTAAACATGTTCGAGATTTAGAAAGAAATTGATGTGCAAATGTGCAACCATTATACGGTCAGCTCTGTCCTGGCAGCTTGCATGAACCTGCTTGCTAACGTTATAATGCCACATTGCTCTATTCCCGTAGGAACATCTTTGCTACCTACATTCTAACGTCAAACCGACGATACTGTAGAGGTGGCCTCTGAAATGTCAAGTGGTAAGTGAGAGGATGAGTCCACATTACTTAATGCAGTTCTAGGAAGTGAACCATACAGATGCCATTGAGTTTCATAGTCAAAGGGGAACGCAGTATAGACACTATACTGTAGGCTTTGTGGGGGGGGGGTCGACACACTGCTTGCGCCCGAACCATCACGATATAGTGTCTAATTTACTGTTGAGTTATTACCGTACATTTTAGACAAACAAGGGTCTAAGTACTTTCAGTGCATATTTATGTGCAGTGCAAGGACTTTGCACATGGCCATTCATATTTTCCCTTATAGGCTAGACTCGATATTGTAGCACTCCTAGTTCACTGGAAGGATTAAGGCTTGTAGAACCCAATAATGTAATCATTTCCCGATAATGTACAACCCCGTTTCCAAGAAAGTTGGGACGCTGTGTAAAATGTAAATAGAAACAAAATGTGATGATGTGCAAAACATTTATTTAAAAATAGCACAAAGACAACTTATCAAATGTTGAAACTGAGAAATGTTATTTTTTTTGGAAAATGATACGCCTATTTTGAATTTGATGCCAGCAACCCTTTTCCAAAAAAAGTTGGGACAGGGTTATGCTTACCACTCTGTTGCATCACCTCTTCTATTAACAACACTGTAAGCGTGGGACGAACTGGGGATATACCAATAGCTGGAATCTTGAAAGTGGAAAGTTTTCCCATTCTTGCTTGATGAAGGAGTTCAGCTGGTCAACAGTTTAGGGTCTCCTTTGTCATATTCTACGTTTCATAATGTGGGGGGGGGGCTCTTCTACCACGGAGCCATGCTGTTGTTAATACGTGCAGAATGTGGCTTGACATTGTCTTGCTGAAATAAGCAAGGCCGTTCCCTGGAAAAAGACAGCGTTTACCTGGCAGCACATGTTGCTCTAAAACCTGTACATATCGTCCAGTATTAACGGTGCCTTCACAACTGTGCAGGTTACCCATGCCAGGTGCACTAATGCACCCCCGTGCCATCCAGGATGCTGGCTTGTAAACTGTGCGCTGGTAACAAGCCGGATGGTCTCTCTCTTCCTTGGTCCGGAATGCGTGTTTTCCACTTCGTCTCAGCCCATCTTAAATGAGCTCTTGCCCACTGAAGGCAGCAGCGTTTCTGGGTCTGGTTTCTATACGGTTTCCTCTTTGCATGGTAGAGTTTCAACTTGCATTGGGGGATGCAGCAACGAACTGTGTTCACAGTTCACTCGTGTCTGTTTTTGATGTGGTTTTCAGACTTGTCCCTTGCGTACAGAATACCCACCACACCTATACACTATCATGTCTGATTTCACGGTATTCTGCCATAGACCATTGGTGTAATATTCACCAATTACAGTTACAGTTACAATTAGGTCATTTAGCAGACGCTTTTATCCAAAGCGACTTACAATTACATGGTGCTATTACATGGAGCAGGTA
>JAOEHI010000020.1:269005-291731 GCA_025447815.1 Percopsis transmontana
GATAGTCTAGTGGTGTTGGACTCCCAGCCAGTAGGGGGCAGGATAGTCTAGTGGTGTTGGACTCCCAGCCAGTAGGGGGCAGGATAGTCTAGTGGTGTTGGACTCCCAGCCAGTAGGGAGCAGGATAGTCTAGTGGTGTTGGACTCCCAGGCAGTAGGGGGCAGGATAGTCTAGTGGTGTTGGGACTCCCAGCCAGAAGGTGGTGGGGTCGAGCCCCAGAGTTGGCCTACCTGTAAGCATCCTTAAAGCAAGGTGCCTAACCCCTACCTGCTCCATGTAATAGCACCATGTATTTGTAAGTCGCTTTGGATAAAGGCGTCTGCTAAATGACTGACCTCATTGTATAGACTTCACACTGTGCCGATAGATCTCATTGGCTGTGGCATACAACAGCCACTCACTGACCTGCGGAAGGGTACGGCGGCAGAGACTCCGGCGTATCCGGAACGTCTTCTTCACCGACCTCTTCTTCATACGGAGTCCAGGGTCCGGGATCAGAGGACCCTGCCGGGTGAGACACGGGACAGTTTTGAGGGAAGGGAAGGGAAGACAGAGCCACTCGCATAGAAACGAGTTTAAGACCACAAGCCACATACCCGGGTTGCTAAGGGGCTGCGGGATGTCACAGACATCGTATATCTTCAGGGGGTTCATGGGGACCTCTTTGGTGCCATCGTAGATTAGTTTAAATTCACGGCTTTTGTTCAGGGCACAACGAAGCTGGGCTTTCCACTTGGCGGGATCAGGTTCGTCCACTCCTTCCTGGAACTTCCCCGTCTCCACCGCCCATGCCTGTTGGATATGAATGTCACTTTAAAGATCACAGATTTGTTAAAAAAGCATTCCTAATTAGCCAACACTGGCAAGCATGATAAGAGTTTGTCTTTATACGTGAGACACCAATCACAAACGCTTGGTGTTAGTGGGAGAAGGCACACGTTTTGGGCATCAATATCCTATCAAATAAATCTCCTTGATCCATATTACTTTATAAAGCAAAGCTAGTTCCAACAAATCTTTCGCATATTTATTACGTAACCAACAGAGCTAATGCTGTATCGTTTGACCAGACATTATCACTACCTTGAAGATGGTGTTTTCTTCGTCCTGTTGGAGCGTGTGGCGTGTTGCGTGTTTCCATGGTATCTTAAAGCGCATGGCCTCCCGCTCAATCCACACTAAACCCGGATAAAGCCCACTGTCCACCTGAGAAACCAGCCAGGGCTTGAGCCGAACACGCCGTGGAGTGACCGACATTCCTTATGGAAGGGAGGATATTGCCACCTGTGATATTATTATTGAATTATTCACAAACTTCGTTTGGCTGACGGAGAAATTAAGTTTAGTATGACTCAACACATAGCTATGATACAGGTGTGTGCGTACAAAAGCGTTAGGCTTTAGTTGTTTAGTTGCAGACATGTCACATTATTACAGAGATTACATAGCTCAAATAGAAGTGTGCTTTCAGCAACTCTTCAATTTAAACTATAGCCTTCTGTGAAATGGCGACGTTCCAACCATTCAAACATGGTCGAGTATGATCATATCGGAAAAACAACATACCTGTTGCGAAGCAGGAAGTAGCAATGCTTCTTGAACGCAACTATCCAGCAGAGAATAGTGAGGTTTGATTCCGCTGTTATCTAGGCAACTGGGATATTTTTTCCACAAGTAGTTGTACAACAAACAAAGCAACGCCCCGACTGATACTCTCAGTGATAGCTACGATTAAAGACAACAGACTGAGGACTACTAGTCTACTTGAAACGCGTATGTTTCTCACTCCGTTTGGCTCCACCCCTTTCTCTACCGAAACTCAGGTAGGGTGGTGACGTCACAGACTACCTTTCCGAAGCAGGAGAGCGATAAAAGTTTAGAGATTATTTACCAGGGTGTGCTATATATAGGCTCATGCTTTATTTGTAAAGCTGCTTTGTATCAAGCAGCAAAACAAACCCAAGGCCATACAAACAATAGACCATGATTATTTGGGATTTTGTGAATCACATGAATCAGGAATAAGTTTCACACCCTGAAACTACCCACGGATTCTGTGTGCACGTGTCTCATTTGTTCCTGAACGCACGATTGTTGGCGGGCGAGTCGTCTGTAATGATGATGATGATGATGTCACGTGGGCGTATCCGTGAGCTGGTCATGTAGGCCTGCAGTAGGTCTACATGACCAGCTCACGATACATCCACACATCCATGGTCACCCGTCCCACTGGCGTCATTGTTTTCATTGCCATTCTGTCTACCAGCCTATTTGGCCTATAGGTCTAAACTGAATCTGTATTGTATCAAAACCTTTAGGTAATTCAACTTAAACCGTATAACAATTGTATACCCTTAACACTATAAGACAAACGTCACGTTTTAATTTTTAACAGTAAACAGAGCGAGCCTGAGTTCTGGCAGACAACGGCCTGCGCATAATGCTTTTGGGGCAGGATAGTCTAGTGGTCTGGGTGTTGGACTCCCAGCTGGAAGGTCGTGGATTCAAGCCCCAGAGTCGGCTTACCTGTAAGCATCCTTGAGCAAGATGCCTAACCCCTACCTGAACCATGTAATTGTAAGTCGCTTTGGATAAAAGCGTCTGCTGAGTGTTGTGAATGTAAAATGTAAAAATGGTAAACTCCTTGATTTTGTCATGGCGCCCCCAGAACCACTAATTTCCTCCCATGGGTGCACAAATGTGTGACTATGACTGTGAGCTGAGGGGTAGAGAAGATGTGAGCCTCTGAATGCTGCAGGGGAGGAGTAAAGATGAGTGCGAGCCACTCATCGCTCAGGTAAAGGAGAGGCATGCGCTCGGAGTTTCAATCTTATGGTTGTAAACAATATAAATATTGTTTCAATCACAGGATAATTCCAGGCAAACCTTTATGTGAAAAAATTATAACATCTACAGCGATGTTGCTATTTAGTCTATTGAAACTTTATTTCTATTGAAAGCTGTGTTTTGTAGTTAACCCATATTCAAACCAACCTATTAAAGAAATACAATCAAGGCAATATATTTTCAAGGCCTATTTTTTTCCCTTATAGGTGTGGCTATCTAGGCAGTAAAACCTAGGTAAAAGACTTACAATCCATAAAATACTGAATGATACAATCACACTGTTTTGATGGCAATATGATGGCTATAAAAGTAAGGTAAAGAAGTGGAGCAATATATATGTTAGTGAGAGTTCAACAATGGATATAGACGTAGCTATATATGGGCAGGATAGTCTAGTGGTCTGGGTGTTAGACTCCCAGCCAGAAGGTTGTGGGTTCAAGACCCAGAGCTGGCCTACCTGTAAGCATCCTTGAGCAAGATGCCTAACCCCTGCCTGCTCCATGTAATTGTAAGTCGCTTTGGATAAAAGTGTCTGCTAAATGATGTAATTGTATATACCAAAAAGTATCCAATATAATACAAAAGGGAACTACATTATATGAATCATATAAAGTTTTCTTCATATTGTGAATATTTGTTTGCCGACACACAAGATTAATTTATTCAAAATCCATTCTTTCATGTTAAAACATCATGCTAGTTTTGACAATATTTATCCTGTGGAATTTTAAACTGTCACATATATTGTGAGACTTGTGAGAACATTATATCTTGATTGTGTCCACACTAAACATAACAACAAACAACAAGGTATACGATAAATTGTTCACCCTGTTTAATGTTTAATTGTTTTTTAATGTTTCATTAAAAAAAAAAAAAACACATACAGTATATACAAACTAAATGAATACCTTCCTTCTGTATGGATGATTCTGGCCCTTTACTGCCTAAAGGAGCACAATTATTGTCATGAAAACGGAAGTTACGAAGGTAACTGGTTCTGTGAATTCCTGGATGACTGCCAGTGCAGTCCACGAGGTGGATACTTCTCCCTGCGCGAGGCCCGAGTTCTGCAAGCTGTTGAGAGAGCATTTTCACCTTGTTTCAACTTCAACTTCGCTTAAGAGCAAAGTACATGCCTGTCTCTCTTTGATTTGCCTTGTCTATTGTCGGATGTCTTGCAGTGATTGTATTATAACAGTTCTTTACCTGTATTTGTTACTTCACCACACATAAGTATACAAGGGGGATCTGAGCCAACCTCACAAATATTTCCCCTTTTATTACGAATGACTGATGTCCAGTGATTGGTCAAATGGACCGCTCACCGTCATCAGAACATGGACCTCAGATTGTGAATAATACAAATATTATGTATTTGTCTTTTACCAGTGTGCCTTTAATAACACCATGCTTCAAGTAAGTGTGCATTTACCATTGTGCATTGAGAGTACATTTATGGTAGTTTATATTATGAAGTGACTTGACTTGACGTGAAGCATTTTTTGTACTGGCTTATGAAACAATTGCGTTTTTTTCTTCTGTTGAAAGAAAATTACAATACAGTAGAATTAAGTTCAAGCATCACCAACCAAATCAAACACATTAACAGGTGAGGAGAGGATGTTACATTAGAAACACTGTAGATGCCATATATTGCCAGAGGGTGGTGCCATTATTTTCAGCCAGCAGATGTCAGCCAAGTGTAAACCACTTTCTCTGCACCTTTTCTTTCCCCATTCTAGACTGGATCTCTGGAGGTCTTTTCAGGACAATGCATCCACTCCCGTTCGTTGTTGTACCCCGCCTTTAAAGACAACAGTTACAGTTTACTATTCAAATATTGCACTTAATATTAGTCGCTCTGGATAAAGGTGTTTGCTAATAAATCCAAATACTAATACAACACAATTACAATTCTAATAATCGGCAGTTCCTCGAGAATTTGGAACAAAGGAACCACACCAGTGCAACTGAACACCATCTATACAGAATGGCTAATTTGCTTCTTGCTTCTGCAGCCCAAACATTTTATGTGTTTGGGCATTTACTAATGTGTTTAGTTTTACCTAGCCTATAGCAACTGTAAAGGTTTTTTAAAATATATTTATTGACTTCAGCTTGTTCATATAAGTTCATATAACTAACATTATTGATTTTCTTTATATTTGCCCTGGAGGGTAAGGGCTCAAAAGTTCTAATCCACTTTGCTTGAAGACTTTGAAGTGTTCATAGAGACCTAGCAGGTAACTCAGATTATGTTAAAAACCAATTCAACCTCTGTTATAAATTCATAAATATATATAAAAATATGTGGTGGGCATAATTTCTGGCATTGCAGGCAGATTTATACTGTTTTAACAGAACAAATGTTCTGTGCCATGCCAGCTTTGTAACACAACAGTGCACAATGTGTACAGGAGGGGTAGAGAACGGTGTGATAGATTACAATTAGGCGCTTTTATCCAAAGCGACATACAATGAGTACAATTACAAGTATTACATGGAGCAGATAGGGGTTCATCTTGCTCAAGGGTGCTTACAGGTAGGCCTACAGTAGGCAAACTCTGGGGCTCAAACCCACGACCACCTACACCACTAGACCATACTGCCTCTGTACTCCTATATAGAGAGGAGTAGAGAGGAGTGCCAGCCACTCCTCTACAATAGGTGTGGGAGGGGCAAGTGCTCTCTGAACTTCAAATAAAAACAGAAATGTTTTTGTAATGCTGATTTCAGCCATGAGGGGCTATTCTAGACACAAATCAGGGAATGTCCCTTGGCTTTGCCCCTCATAATCTGTTGTTACTGATACTAATAGCCATGATAAACACGTTGCCATGTCTATAATCCATTTCCTTCCAACCGACCCACTGTGGTCTAAAATCATCTCTTAGTTTACCCAAGCGGCAGCCTCCGGTGCTGAAAAGTGAATCCAACGCGGGAGTGCCAAAATCTGCAGGTCCCCCGAATGGCCACTTGAGACGGAGTCAGACATTGTCAAGATGGCGATGGCCAGAGACAGCACACTTGCTTCAAACCATAGACTGTATAAATAAAGCTTCAAACCCGTTCTTCAGAAAATCCCTGGGTGACGTCACAAAGGGTTTGTCCACTTGTTTATATGGTCTATGGGTTTACCCCAGTTTACCGCTATGATACCTCAGGCCTTCCGGTCTAGCCACCTGGTGGCACATTCACAGATAGTGGCTGCATCTTGACTGGGCAGGACAGAAGAAGGTACAAGACAGAAGCCTGAACTACCCTTTTCCTTAAAGAATAATGATGACTGGGTGCAAAGAACCAACGTGAGAAACGGAAGAGAACCAAAGGTGAAAGTGCTGTGGTGATTGTCACAGCCTCCCGGTGGACAGAATACAGTACTGCTGCTGCTGTGCTGACGTTCCATTGTGGAATTAAATATTCAATTTGACTCAACTAACAAAATGCAAAGATGGCCTATGAAAATCTACAAATTGATTATCCCCACATTTACCTAAAGTATTTTAGGTTTATCTCTTTGAATATCTTGATTATGATCACATGTGGCTAGAGCTACTGTAGGATAGGATATGTAGAAAGCAGAAGAGGAACTGGTGCCCATTGTTGGTCATACTATAGAAGGTTTGATACATTGACAATAACCATAGCCTATATAAATAAATAGCCTATACGGTCATAAATATATCCACACAAATCCAAGGAACTCACAAAATGCACACCTCAACCCCTGCTCAAGTTATACATTCTTTGAGTAAATTAAACTGAAATGTGTACTTACTCCCAGGAGGCCTTGAAAATCATTCTCCTGCACATTTCAAACATATCTCCCTGCATCCGACAGCACTGTGATTTCTCACTAAGGAGGGAGAAACTGGACGGACCAGTCTAGTTGGTTTCCCAGACAACTGTGTTGGCACAACAGAGAACGGTGAGTTCCCATTCACAACAAAAGCAATCCACTGTAAACCATAGCGGGGAAGGAGAAAAGATTGTCAATCTGTTACATTACACACAGTTGCCCCTTTTGAATATTATCTCAAACGTTAACACAGGTTTGTGGGGGAGATTAAGAAGAAGAGCGTAGCCTACACAGTATGGCTACATTGGGTATTTGTCTCTCAAAACAAATGACAACCAATTAGCCATGGCCTCAAGCCAAGGTTTAAACCACAGCACCTTAACAGCAGACGTCACAGGAACAAGGTGTTCTCCTAACGTCTTACAGGTTGTGGGGTCGTCGCATGGGCGCTCACTTAGAGTTTGAGGATTCTTAGTCCTATTTGGCGTAGACTCTTTAACTTTATCTTGACTATTGTATTAAATTAAAATATAATTATCTTTATCCAGAATGTTACAGTTACAGCATTTAGCAGACGCCTTTATCCAAAGCAACTTACAATTATATTGTTCTATTACATGGAGCAGGTAGGGGTTAGGCATCTTGCTCAAGGATGCTTACAGGTAATACGACTCTGGGGCTCGAACCCATGACCTTACAGCTGGGAGTCCAACGGCTAGACCACTAGGCTATCCTGCCCCCCTGAATGTTAAGTTATTTAAAATTAAAGTTGAAATGTAATTATAAAAAATAACATTGTTCTCAAAGTCATAGTCCCATAGGCTATGTGGCTGTTATTTTAATGCTACTGTAGCCTATACGTTTATCAAATTATGAAATAATATATAGACCTGGTTTTTAGTGATTTAATGTAGTGTTTACAGTGTACATTCATGCTGATATTGATTTAAGTTTTTATTTACTCTTGCTCTAAGGTGAGTGACCTTAGTGATGCTAACACTTAGAATTGAAAATAAAACTGCTCTATAGACAACAATTTCATGCAATTCAATACTGTAGGCTATGCAACGAGGACAAAGATTAAGTGACTGAATGAGTTTTCGTTGAATTTGTAATGGAATGTTGCATGGTAAAAAGGTGTGTGTGCTCACCTGTCTCACCTGTTCATGGTGTAGTATAAAAAGGGAGGCACAGTGAAAGGAGAAGAGGCGGGGTCAGCTCCATTTTCTATGTAGCCTACTGTACGGAACTTTTAACCAAATCAGTGGAACCGAGTTTACTCAGTCAAGGTCTAGCCGCTTAACGTGTATGTTTTTCTTGCCTTTGTAATTAGGCCTACCCGCTGGACAAAATGGGCTATTAATTCAATCCAGTCGGAACAAATAAGCCTATTACCTGAACGTATAATCATGAAAAAGGGGACGTTTAATTTTTTGGGTCGAAAGAACCAATCTCTTTTTGACACAGGTGTTAAATTCAAGGAGATGGGTAAGTAGAGCATTTAAGTATGAATATTAATATGTCCTATTTTTAAAATATCTCACATTTTATGTAGGTCTACAACTTAAATCCTACAGTCATTGGAATAATAAATTATCCTACGAGTCTTTGGATTAATTACGATATTAGGCTACCCTATTATTTTATGACTGAAGGTATAAAAAAAAAACGAAGGCCTATTTGTCATCGTAGCCTACTAATTTTAAATCATTAAATCGTATCGCGAGTCGGATATCATGCTGGTGGACAGTGCAAACGTTCTACCGTCCATAAATATATTGTGGAGTGTTGTCCATACACGTAATTTATCTTAATTGGTATTCCTAGGCTGTTACCATATTGTCCTATAATTCAATTGTTTTGCTGTCAATGTTTTGCTGCCCATATCAGCATATCAGCATATCAGCATATAGAATGATAGCCAACTATTTAGGCCACCCTTAATGTAATATTATGAACATGTGGGCCTACTCTTAATTTTTGTAACTACAGTTAAATTAAAAATTCCCGAGAGTGTTGTTCTTACCTTTATGATCTAATTTACCCATTCTTTGATAAGACTGAAACGATTTTGCATAACGATTGTTATGCAAAATCGTAACACGGTCATTTGTGTATGCAAATCAAGCAGGTGCAGAATAGGTCGTTTTCCTTGTCCCCATTATTAACAATAATGATAATCATTTTGGTTTATTGTTATGGGCAAAAGGCCTCTGTGATTTTAGTGCCGGCAGGGTGATTATGTAAACATAGACTGGTTGAAGTATGCTAGAATGTATGCTAGAAGTGACATGTCTCGGTGTCATCACTTGTTATTGACAGAATGCTTGACATCGGTATGCGTGATTCTCTTCACTAAACAACCGCAGTGACTTTAAACATAGCCTATTCACTAAACTTAGGAAAGTGATTTGAGGTTTCCCATTGTGCTGAAATGTCATCACCAATACTTGTACTTCAACGCCTGGATATTGTGGGAATTTAACCTACATCTGTCTAGTTACAGGATGTTTTCTCACCTTTGGAAAAAGTCAATTTGTGGTTTGTGTCAATGTCTCGCCATTGCTTTTCTGACCACTCACCTTTGCCCAGGGTTCATAACTAAAATAAAATTAGACTACATTAGTGCTATGACTATAATTGTGCTTTAAACACATTCTTCCTGCTGTTACAAATTAATATCCATATTTTGTTGTCATGGGCTTGGTCAAACAAAACAAAATGCATTTCTACAGATTTAAAACTGTAATATAAGACAAGCTGCCACCAAAATTATATTGAATTGCCCTTGAATGCAATTGTGCAGTAACAGTTCCCTTATTCAGATGCATTTAACCATACTGCTGTCACCAACAAATGGGATATTGACTAGCAATTCATAACATTGGACATCTAATTATCTACTTCTGAAGAATGACTATGTATAGCCTGAATGAACAATGTTGCTTGACCTAGAGTGGAATTTTAGAGTGTCAAATTGCATTTTGGAAGCTCAGTAGCTATTGTCATAGCAGACAATAGCTACATTAAAGTAGCCATGTTTTTTGTTGTGATTGGAGTGTTTGCTTTTGAATAGAGCAATCTCAAGCCTTTTCCAATAAACCATTTCCAATAAGATCTCCTTACAGGAATGTATCCTTTACTGGCTGTGGACGTATAAACGGCACTAAAAGTATTTTTACCTTCTTTCCCAGACAATGTGGAGCTGGTGCTGGATTCGTCCACAATCCCTGAATCGGGCACCGCCAAAGTGCGGTCAAGGCCCGGTGTGAGGCACTACATCGTAAGTAACTGCATAAAATATGGTGTGCATTTCATCATTCACACCTATTCTAACGCTGATCAAGTTTGGTCTTTGACAATACCTGAATGTGTGGGACACTAGTGTGGCCGTTTCATAGCTCAGTTGGCACTACACTGACTGCAATTCACCAAAAACAACACAAAAGAGAAGAAAATAAAGAAAAACGAAACCCTTTGAACTAGTTAATATCATCATCAACCATAAAACATGCATGATTTATTTTACTTAAAGCGATGAACCTTGAGTTGTGCTGATGGAATACTGCACACTGTTGTCATAGACTTTCATAATGTAAGAGAACAATCTGTCTCTGATTCACACACTTTTGGGGAGTGTTCAAATGGCCTCCCCCTTGGAATTACTGTGACACACCCAGCGGCACATGGGTTGGACCGCTGGTAACTATGTAACTAAGAGACAAAATAAAACTGGATGATACACCTGTCATAATAACACTCCTCTAGTTTGTTGTGAAACCAACCTTTACAATGACTTGTCCCATGATGTAAAACTACAGTATATATACGTTATGACATGAAATTAAGGATGCTGTTAAGTATAGGTTCTTTTGGAGGACTAAAAACTCACAAGTTAGGATAATACCTTGAATTTCAAAAACCGAAGGGGCGTGAGGCACATTTCATAGAGGAAAGATGGTATTCAGTTTTTCTCAGGTAATCTTTCTTTGCGTTGCTAGGGCCCTTCATGAATGGCTGTCAGCACTAATGTATAGTGTTTAAGCTATATGTGGAGTCGGGCAATCAACAGATAGCAAGTCCATGTTACTGCAGAAATTGGAGATACGCTATAGTGAAAAGGCGATTTCAGCGCTATAGATTTCAGTGCATGGAGGACTTTGATTGTGTCATTGTTTATTTTTTAGCAGCATTTAGGCTGTGATGAGAACAGAAGGTCTCGCCTTTACCTCCTCACTCGCTCAGCAGCCAAACCCACTTGAAGATTATTAATATTAGGTGTTGCCTGGATTTCACTAAATACTAGTTGTCAATAAACCCTATTTACATACTGGAGGAAGGAAACTATACCTTTTCTGCTATTACTACATCCTGGCATACCTAAGAGGCACGATAGTCCATTTATTTTTCAATTGACCTCTATACCCGGTAAATTTAGTACGCTCCCAAAGGCATGATAAAGAAAAGATCTATTACAACAATGTTAAAATTGTAGCTGCAGTAATGGCATCATAGCTTCAGGGTTTCAATCTCTTAAACAATGTTCTTTGGCCATGAGGGTTGACAGTATATTTGTCCAGTCTAACATGTTTCGATCAGTGTTGATTAGTGGCAAGAACAGGTTTGTTCACTCCAAGTTCTAATGCTTATTCCACCGGGACAGAATGTGGAAGCTACAGAAGCTCACTATCCCTTTTCATATTCTCATACCAGGCTCCATCTTGTGTAGTTATTTAAGAGGTAAATGGTCTGTTTTTGTTCTTTCCCACAGTCCACAGGTGACAACGGGCTTGGGTTTGCCGTCCCAACACCGACAGTCCCTGTCCTCCCGTCACACAACGGACTGCACACCAATGGTTCAGGTGAAGGCCTATAGTTTAACGGTGCAAATATTGATGTTTGCTATGGACAGTGCTTTATCTACGCTCTCATAGCGTTCAAAGACAGTGTTCTTTGAGCATTTGAGCTGGTTCGGTCACACTGGATTTCAATTTTTAAAGTAGGCCTACAACGACAATGAGTGTTTCCATAAAAGATTGTAAATGTTTGAACAAGTTATTTCACAATGTCCGTTTTGAATATGTGTGCAAGCAGCTATTCATATAGCACGGCATATTTACAGAATGGGAGTGAATACATTTTTGGAAAGAGTTGGATATCAAAGGGATTCATTTTTAATCTGACCCAGTCAGATCTAAAATGCCACAATTATTAACAATCTCTATAGCAGTGTGAATCTGTGTATAGTAATGTAATGCAGTGTTTCTATCTTCCAATTCTTCTCAAATGCTGTCATCCTACTATTTCTGCATACTTTAAATTCTATTGCCACTGTCTAATGCACTGTACGTGTGTAATGTAATAGATTGTGACATTACTTACCCACACAAAATATGAATGAAACTTCCTGCATAGAGAGCACGTTAAATTCCAACATGGTATCACATAGTACACCCTATTTTCTTATAGGCTGACGGCAGTTTTTGTGGCTTAGGTTAATTTTACATTATGTTTTTATACATTTTATAACACTTTAGTAGTTATACTGACTGTAGGTTGCTTTATCTTCAATTCTTTTCTAGTCTTTGGAGATCGCTTTTCCAATGGATCAGGTATATCTGTGCCCGACATGGTGGAGGGGGAAATACTAGTTCCTCCTCCACCTTCTATGGCGCCTCCTCCTCCTCCTCCAAAACAGTTCATACCTCCTACACCATATTTTCTGGGTGACCTAAACGGCGCTGACTTGGCAGCCCTTCAACCACCTTCCATGCCCCCACCAAAACCTCCGTCCCTGGCGCCGTCCCTGGAGGATAAAGATCTAACCCACTTAAAACCTCCGCCTATGGCTCCCCCAAAGCCTCCGATTAATTCCTTCAAAGGCTCTACATCATCCCTGCCAATTTCTACCCCACCACCAGCCAGAGTCCCCAACCTTTCAGAATGTCCAAACTCTGCCCCACCACAGCCCCCTTCAGAAAAGAAACAGAAGTATCTGAAGACCCCACCTCCAAAGCCCATTCGGCTGTCATCCATGGGAAGCCTGGATGCCCTGGAACCCCAAGCTCCTGCCCCAGCCTCCCTGGTAAAGTCACAGGACCCCTCCAGCTTTAATCCCCAGACCAAAGCAAAGACATATGTGCCCAAGACATCCATTCTCAGTGGGTATTCGGACCATGACACGAGACCCAAGCAAATGTTACACTTGGAGGATTCTGGATCTGTTAACTCCGCCATGGTGCCTATTCAGGTGAATGGCAAAGTGCCAACTGTAGCATTACCATCAAAGCCAGTTGGTGCTAATAGCGCTGGAGCACAGCTGGAGAAGGGAGAGATTAAGGAGAACTCACAAGCTAAACTTCCTTTGCCAACATCACAATCCCAGCCACCGGGGGTTAAAACTGTTGCAACACAGCAGGAAATAAATAAACCTGTTCAGGTGCCACCAGAAGTTTCACCGAAGCTTAGGAAAGATCTGGTTGGTCAGTCCATCCTAGATGGTAACCAGTGGAAGACGCAACAGTCGCCAAGTCAGAATCGCAAATACAGTCCTTTAATCGATCGCAAACTACGTAACCTGAGGGGTAGTGAGTACAGTGGGACACGGGAGGGGCCTGCAGCTTCCCCCTTTGCTCTTCTGATGGCAGCAAAGGAACGGGAGAAACACCGATCCTCTCTTTCATGTGAAAACAGTTCCAGGAAGAACGAAGAGCCTTGTGCAAGCATTCAACCCAGTGACTCTAATCCCAAATCCTTTATCGTCACCCCGAGACCCACCTCATCTCCTTCTCTGAGCCCACAAGGCATAGAAAACAGACCCAAGTCTGTTGTTCCCTTGGAGCCTATAAGGACACAGACTTCAGAACAACACATGAGCATTACACTGGGTGGAAACAACACTGCAGCTACCAAACCAACAGCTACATCCACGCCAGCCATCAGCTCAGATGAGAAGAAGAGTGTAGTAAGAGGCCCTACAGCCACTGAAGGTCTACCTAAAAATAGAGAGTTACTTATGCCCGTACTCCCTCCCCCTCCAGAGTTTGCCAACTTTGAGGATTCGGATGAGTTTATGGAGTCACCTCCTAACTCCCCTGCACCTGACCCTGCTGCAAAGGCACCTTTGAGAAGCGTTGGCACTGCTCCTTCCGTTCAAGCACCACCTCCTTCACCAAAGAAGGCACTTTTGCCAAATGTTGGCAGGACTCCTTCCGTTCAAGCTCCACCTCCTTCACAAAAGCCCCCACCACCTCCACAACTCCCCCCTCCTGACACAGATTCCAGAACAAGCCTGCCATTGCAAACCAAGTCTAAAGTGCCCCCTACCCAACCACCCTCCTCCCTGTCAGCTAGCCAAGCCACACTCCTTAGTATTTTGCAAAAGAAGATGTTGGAAATGGACCACAAAATGGCCCCAATGAAGGAGACAGAGGCACATTCTGATGACTGGGGTTCCACCCTATCTGATGAGGAGGCGACGATCCCTGTTGCCTCTAAAGCCACACCACAGAATAAGAATTACACCTTGCCCAACAAAACAAGTCTGGACATGCGCGAGTTGGAGACTAAAGTGGCCAAAAAATATCAAGATACTTCCTCATCAATGGGTGCCACCAGGTAAGATTTTCTCTGCTTACATGTTACAGCTTCAGTATTTATGTGACACGGTTGACGAGGGGTCAGGTTTGTTATGCCATCATAACCATTATATTCTTTTCTTCTTTTTAGCAACGGACCAAAGTCTAAGCACCAATATGGTATGACATTCACAGTGCGGCCTGGAACCAAACAACCTATAACCTTGGTTAGTAAAGGGGATTCTACATGAGAGCCATACTGTATATAGGCTTAATAATTTTGTATACCCCCCACAATGGTGTGTGATATATATATATATATATAAATATATATATACACACAGTACATATGCATATATAGACACACACACACACATGCAATAAAAGCACTTAACAAAGAACTTACAGAAATAAATAAAGCAAGGACTCAAAAACTTTGCTTTCCTTGGCTGCTGCTGTTCAGTATAATCAGTATAAGTACATGTTGCCCTGCTAACCACAGGTTTTACAGTAGTTAATGTTTCACTTTGCTAACACTCTAGATTTTATGATAAAATATTGATTTAATTGAAAATGACTGCACAGTATGTTACTTAATAAGTATCAAACCGCACAGAGGTTTAAATTGATTATTAAACACTTGTAATTTTGCATATTATGTTGTAGAAACTGTTGTAAAAATCAATACAATGCCTTCAAATTTCTATTTATAATGTCTTATTTGTTTTATACTCACCTTTGATGTTTCAGTTGCATTACATTTGCCTTAGGTACATTGTGGAGTTTTGATGTTTGGTGTTTTGGCCCAATTGGCTTATTATTATATCTTGGGAATGGCTAAAGTAGAAAATATCCCATGAAGAATGGATTCATGTGAAAATAATATTGAGCAATTAACATCATGGGTGAGTAGAAAATAATTAACTTTCATGTATGATTTAAGGTTTAGTGCTAGCTGTAAATATAGTTATATGCTTATATGTATCACTGTTACACTTTCATTATCTAGGTTAGATTGACCATAGGAACGTTATTTTCCTATGCTGAATGCATAGATGTGTAAACCTATCCGAGTAGAACACTTTTTTTCAATATCTAAATGTTGCTACGCCTGTTTTTATTTGTGTACATTTGACCATCTGTAATTAAATTTTAAATAAATGTATTGTAAATATTTTACATCACTAGTATGTAATAAAGCAGTTAAAACAATATAGCATCCAAGTAGAACATTGTGTGTGGAATGACCCTTGAGGTTAAAATCCAATATTACTTAGGGTTACTTTAGGGTTTAGGGAGTCCAATAAACTCCTCAAGGAGTGTAACTTCAAGTGAATCGGCGTCATCTGTACCATACATATGTATGTCTAAATTGAAAAGGATTAAAAGAAATTAGCATCTTGTTATATTTGTTGAGATGCCTTCAACAAGTGTCAATCAGGACACAAATGTCACCACCTACCCACAATAAGTGAAATAACCCTCTTCTACCTCCACCTATGGCTTGGACAGGTACGGCCTGTACAATGTGTAGAATCAAAGCAAACTGGGAGAAAAATAAACTGGCTTTGTTTACATTTTGTTTGTACGTATGTATATATACACACATACACACTAATGTAAGTCGCTTTGGATAAAAGCATCTGCTAAATGCTGTAAATGTAAATATGTAAATATTTAGCTCTGATAAACCGGCATTGTGGTTTACCAACTTGTGGAATTGCCAAGTTTATAACAACTTCCCCATTGTTAACCACAAGTTATAGTAATGTGAAAACTCTTGCCAGAATGTTCTCTCGTGTGCGAAGGTGTGTGTAATCAAAAATTTATGTGGAAGGGGTTTTCCCCCCCTTCACTTATGCCACGGCCAAAAAGAAAAATAACTGCTGAGATTCTTTTTAATAATTGGTATTGGTATGGTAGTGTGTGAAAGGCATCCAACATCGTTTTCAGAGAAGTGTACAATTCCAGAGACACAGTGTGAAGAATGTGGACAAAGTGTACTAGTTATAATAACCTGTATTCTCACTTATCTAGAGCCAAGTCTGCATTTTTCGGTTGTCTGGCAGGTGCCCCAACACAAGCTTTGCTACTTATAAAAACGGGTTAGAAAATGAAAATGCTTAAATACTATTTCTATTACAATATGAAACTAAATGTAATATTACACAATATAAATGAGCAAGTTCAATTACAAATTCAAATATTTAGTCCAAAAAAATATGCACATGAATGGTACTCTACAGCACGTGTGAAATAAACACTTTAATATGTCATTTCGTGAACTTAACATTGATGAGTTGCTTCCTTACGCCACATTTTAATGGCTTCATCCCTTAAGAATAGTGGGTACGCCATTTTGAAGACTTCTTGTCAGAGGGAAGACACCGTTGTGTTGTTCTAAGAAGAAGAGGAAGTGGAGACTGCGGTTGAGGGACCCACTGTGTGGTGAAGGACCTGGTGATCCCAGCCAACGGTGGTGAGGGAATCGGAGCCAGCATGGAGCCAGCACACGCCCCTAACAAAGTCCTGGTGTCGCCCGTCTCTGAAACTGTTAACAGAAAACACTGTCAGTATGGCTCACCAGCCTAGACCGGGCTTTTCACCCTTTTGACGTGCATCTCTGAAGGAGAAGTAGATTAACTCACATTTCCTTCAGTTCAGAGCTCATCACAGCAAGGGAGCAGTCGTCGCTGATGGAGGCTAGCAAAGGGGCGCTGGGAGAGAACAACAACAGGGTGTGTTAGAAGTGGCCTGGTTAAATTCTGCAATTGTTGCGGCAGCGAGAAAGACTTGTGCTTACGCATGCGTGGAGAACGCTAGGCCATTGACCCTGCGAGTGTGGATAGCCTTGGTATCGGCGGCGTCTGTTCCTTGGAAATCCCTGACAGTTACTCGGCCCAAGTCATCGCCTGCAGCACATCAAGCACGATCAAAGCCTGCCAACTGACCGCATGGGTTTATCTGTTATTCATTGCTGGTTCTTACCGTAGGCGATAGTGCTCCTGTGGTGAGGGTGCCAAGTGGCGGAGGTAGGGCAGGAGTTGGACTCTAGATCTGGACAACAAGTCAGACAAGTTCCATGTGCAATTAAGAAAGGACATGTCTTCAGGGATCACGCAACAGCCATACAACACAATAGCGTATGAATGTCGTGGTTACTTGGCCAAACACGATTGCCTGCGTCTCTGAATACCAACTTAGTAGTGTATGGAAGTGTAGTCAACCATAGTCTCAGTGTGCTGTCCAGCATTTTACGGCTGTAATCCACCAAGCTGACTGTAACTCCACCGAACAAACCGCTGGCTAGTCAGTTGCGCGTTTTTCATTGGGGGCAGGTGTGATAAACATTCCGATGTGTAGCGGGAACAAATCCGTGAAGCCTGCGTTAATACAGCGCTCTGCTGTCTGCGCCAAGAGCTCAAACAAAGACTGCTTGTTTATGCCCTGTTAACAAGTTCTACTCACCTAGTCTTGAAGCGGGTGTGGTTGGTTTCCTCCTGTCCCACAATAACAGGCGCCCATCCTGACAGGTGATTGGAGGAAGAAAAAATAAATAAATAAAAAAAGGAGGGGGGAGTGGGGGTTAAAATTATTCTTTCTAGTTGGTGCTTTTATATAAAAGACAGTTTTTAAAAGGAATAGTGTGGATCAATTTGGGCAGGGCATTTCCATATTTAGCCTAAACATGCATTATAGCTGAGCAGAATTTGCCTTTTGTCATCATAAAATCCGTCGTTTAAAATTAACTAACCTCCAAGTGGAGCTTACAGCATTGTATTTGGATTCAAACTGAGCATGCAAGTGGAAGAAGCACGTGTGCATATATGCACAATAGGGTTGTGCAAATATCGTCTATCCACGTTGCCTAGTAACCATTGTTGACGGACAAGACTGCGATATCACTGACAATATCTAGCCTATGTAACCAAGAGACGCACAGCGAAGGGCATAATGAGCTGCTTGAATCAGCACAGTATCCAAGCTACCGTGACATGCATGAGTTGTGAGCATCTAAGGCTGCAAGCCGCAGGTCTCCACTCGCGTTTCCAAACGATGTAATTACTACAGGACATTAAACACAGCCAGGCATTTTAAACAGGCTGGCTTCACCTCTAACAAAACCTGTTCACTTATTCTAAGTAATACGAAACGTGTGTTTCTGTCCCACAACATGTCATGTCCAAATAAGGACAAACTGCATAACATAGCCTGTAAAGATAAATATCCACCCTGGTTAATGTAGGCTAATCTTGCTTTGCATTTGTCGTCTTAAATTCAAAAGTCAAATGTGTGTAAATAAATGAGTTTCTTTTATTGAGGCTATTCATTTACGTTTAGATGCATTGTTCCCCCCCGCAATGCGATGTCGAACCCTTGACCTGAACCTTTTTAATTGACCAATACAAAAACATTATTGTAATTTATCTTATATAAAGAAATCAGCAAGCCCAACATCTAAAAATAATGGTGTATGACATCGTAGCGTATCGCAATGATTGGACGCGACAATAATGAAATTCCAGATATTGCCCAACCGATTCAATAATGCACACGACCTCCTGAGAGTCCCCATGCATGTGCGCATGGTGGGCAGAACTACACAGCACCCCTCCAATACAAGCCTTTGCATTACGGCGCCATCCTCTTACCTCTCCACAGGACAGGAAGAGGGATTCCTCTGACGGACAGCAGGAGACACAGCTGACTGGCTTTGTGTGTGCTGTAGGAGAAGAGATGTTGCATTGAGATCAGGCCAACCATTAGAAAGAGTAATTTGCCTAATATTGACCCATGAAGGGAGACAGAGAGATAATAAGTGAGGATAAAACCTTTACTTTCTCCAATCCAAAGACTGTTTAAATTAGTAAATAGGACATAACACATTTCAGGAGATTTCCTCTTACCATTATACGTGGCAACCACTGTCTCTTGACTGAGATCCCATACTTTGATTCTACAGCAGAAAGAAAGAGGCAAGGCCACAACGACTACAAGTTAAATAATGTAAGACATTCTTATGTGGAAAAGGTGGGTTTATTGTTTACAGTACAGTAGGGCAGATAGACAGAGATAGAGAGTCTGACACACACACACACACACACACCTGCAGTCCATACTGCCCGTGACAGCGTTGCTCGCTCCAGCAGTCGGGCTCACGCTGGTGACAATGTGATCATGTTCATGTTTTGTGAAGCGATTTGCTAGCAGGCGCTCGTCCTCCGCCAATTCCCACAACTCCAGGGAACCTGCAAAATATCGTAATCTAAGTCGACTGGACAAACCCAGTCGAAACACATCTAGATTAAAAAGTAATACTACAATAGTCACCAATCTACTTACCAGAGTCTGAAGCAACAAGAAAACACTTGTCCGACAACCATTTCAGATCCGTGACACCGCTTTCGGTCTGCACACCAGCTTTACAGAATCCTTCATTGGGAGCCTTTCCTGGTTCACTATAAATCCAAAGAGACCCCTGCCAGCACCTGCCAGAAAGGCTGGACGCCCCAAGCAGCAGGGTGCCATCTAGAAGGGGAAAAAAAGACCTCTAATGAATCATAAGCAGGGTTCTGCAAACCATCTGAGAGCACTGTTTCCTAACTGCACGAAAATCCAGATATTCACAAATCACATCTGGGTTACACGGAATTGAAGGCCACCATGTCACAAAAGCAGGGGAATTAATGACAACACAGGTTCAGAAGGTCCATCACAATCGATCCCATATTCTTTGCCACTGATTTATACTTGAGTCACCACGTGCCCATCTGCTAGCTTACATTACCTGCCCTGTACTGTGCGGCGTCCAAATGCTTTTCCATGCATGCCGGTGCATTAGGGGGTATATTCCATCTGTTTTCCTTAATCATACTCGTATTATTCACTGCACTTTTCATTCAGTAACTTCGCGAATGTGGTTATTATAACGTGCAACAGCTGCAGCCAGACCACGTTAGAGCGACTTCTACAAACCTGTGAAGCGTTAGCTAACGGTAGCTAGCGAAGTCTTTTAAATGCTTATATCTTTTTGAAATTGCTGATACGCAATACAAAATGATCAGTTTATCTGATGTAGGAAATGATGTAATGTCCCAGTCGAAGTCAAACGCGGGTAACGTAACACATTATAAAGTTTCTTAAATGAACGAGGAATGAACTTCCGCCTCCAATGCTACTTTTCTTCTTCTCTAAATGAAAGCGGATCGGGAACTAGCGTGTATGCATACTGCCGCCTGCTTCACCGCACCGAACAATGTTTTTTTTAATGTCACGTCACATTTCCTCCGGTATTGACATCCAGATGTCATTTCAGTTTTCACATGTAATGACATGCTTTGTTCATTTTGAGGTAGCAGCCAGCGTACAGTATATTACAAAAACCTATCCAAGATCTATCTCTCCTCACACATAACGTTACACACCAGGTCAGCTAGGGAAGCTCTAGGCACCCAGGAGGACCAAGGACCCTGATTGATGTTTCAATTGGTCGGTTTTTGTTGATGTATTACGTTTTATTGTGTAGTCAATAAATCAATATAATCATTACCAGTGTCCGTAGAGTACCACAACGTCAAATTTAGGTTTTTATTCTGAAATGCATAACAAATCCAAGCGGAAGTTACTGTATTGGTGCAAACATTACACTTCCGCCCTTTCCTTATAATCAATAAGTGATTGGCTTTTTTGATTATTAAAATTGTGTACCTATTATAACGTTCTTCCAAAAGGTAAGCACACAAATGTAAAAAATCTATTAAAACGCGAATTACAAGTTGTCGTTTTACTCGTCTTTTTAATAACTGTTACCGGTACAGAGATGCCTTTGTCTCAGGTCAAAATGATGCTGCGCTAACCTTAGCTAGCGTAAACCTAGCTACCTATACGACACAAGTGGCTGGCAGGTAGACGCTCGGCTGCTGTTAGGCTTACTGTACATGCTCACATATTGCCTGTCAGTTTGTAAACAGCCAGTTTAAATGGCTTATTAGGAGCTGGCCATGTTTTTATTTTGAAAGGAGCATGTGTGGCATCCTTGGTCCTGATGTGATTGATCTAGGATGACAGGTGATAAGAAGAAAGTGTCAACTGTCAAACACAGTCCAGTTAATATCCACTTCCACTATAAAGATTCAGACTTAAAATACTATGTACACGCTCATTATTTATGTGTATATCCAGGAATATGTAATATTTTAAACCAAAAAGTCTCTTAATGTTTTTTATAATACTATTTAAATAATGCATCATTTTATATCTTATGAATGAGATGTATTATGTTTTTTTGTATTATGCCTTTACCCCCAGGGGTTCTGTCATGGCCTTGAAAAGGAGAAGGGCGACCTCCCCCTCTAGTAGTGTGAGTGGAGGAGATTTTGACGATAGCCAGCCTTCATCATTAGTATCTTCAGTAGGGAGAAAGAGGAGAAGGACTTCAAACATTCCAACAGTGGATCCTGTAAATCGCCAGATTTTAGTTCACGTTTGTGTGTTTTAAAGGGGCACTCCTCGATTTGTGTCCAGAATAACCCTTGTGGTTGAAACCGGGGTTAGAAAAACGTGGTTTTGGTGAAATGCCCCTCCGACACAATTTACAATTTACAGTTCGGTCATTTAGCAGATGTTTTTATCCAAAGCGACTTACATGGAGCAGATAGGGGGTTTGGCATCTTGCTCAAGGATGCTTACAGGTAGGCCAACTCTGGGGCTCGAACCCACGACCTTCTGGCTGGGAGTCGAAACACCCAGACCACTAGACTATCCGACACGACAAGTGTCTGGCACTCCTCTCTACCCCCCTCTTCCCCCTACAGTGCTCATGCACGGTTTTGTTTCAAACATAAACGTTGAGCTGGGGCAAAAACTGTAGGGTTCTGGGGGCTATTACATAATTGTGGAGTGCACCTTTAATTTCTCTTGGTCAGTCATTGAAACAATCACCCAAATGAATGACAATATTTTATACGGTCAAGGATGTAGAGTCACAACAGTAACTGGTCTTTGCCTTGCAGATCGCTGTATGTCATGAACTGTATAACACTATCAGAGACTACAAGGATGACCAAGGCAGGATGCTGTGTGAGCTGTTCATCAGAGCTCCCAAACGAAGGTCAAAGCTGCTACAGTTGAAATAATTGTTACTGCCTGAAATTCGGAGGAATGCGTTGATTTACAAGGCCCTGTTTTTTTTGTGCTTGTTTTCTAAAGGAACCAGCCCGACTACTACCATGTGGTGTCTCAGCCTATTGACATGATGAAGATCCAGCAGAAGCTGAAGATGGAGGAATACGACGACGTGGAGCAACTGACTAGTGACTTCCAACTGTTATTTAACAACGCTAAAACCTATTATAAGGTAACGACTGTACCAGTACCTGTCAGGTACGTCCAACATAACTGATTTCCATCGTCCATCATAACTGAGACAGAATGATGCCGTTAGCGGACACCTGTTTGCAAGCATGTGTTTGTGTGTAGTCTGACAGTCCAGAGTACAGAG
>JAOEHI010000020.1:297433-329296 GCA_025447815.1 Percopsis transmontana
TCTCTCGTTCTCTCTCTCTTCGCTCTCTCGTTCTCTCTCTCTCTCTTCGCTCTCGCGTTCTCTCTCGGCGCTCTCTCCTTCTCTCTCTCTCTTCGCTTTCTCGTTCTCTCTCTTCGCTCTCTAGTTCTCTTTTTCTCTCTTCGCTTTCTCGTTCTCTCTCCCTCTCTTCGCTCTCTAGTTCTCTCTCTCTCTCTTCGCTCTCTCGTTCTCTCTTGCCCTCTCTGCGCTCTCTCGTTCTCTCTCCCTCTCTGCGCTCTCTCGTTCTCTCTCTCTTCGCTCTCTCGTTCTCTCTCTCTCTCTTCGCTCTCGCGTTCTCTCTCGGCGCTCTCTCGTTCTCTCTCTGCGCTCTCTCCTCTCTCTCTCTCTCTCTGCGCTCTCTCGTTCTCTCTCTCACGCTCGTCTGAAATCTGGCCTTCCTATTGGACGAGTGAATTCATGTGCGTACCTGGGCCAATCGGCGAGAGGGGGACGACTGACGAGCAGAGGCTGAAGTAGGCTGAAGAGCAGAGGCTGAACACAATAATACTGTGTAGATGTATAGTTTAAAATATTGTAGTAAAGAAACGAAAATAGAATTGAGTTTGTCGAATTGTGAAATGTGTGTATACTTACACCCCTAGTGGTTTAAAACGTCAATAGTTTTCTTTTTTATCTAGTTTATTTAGGTTTTTCATTGTTCACCTACACCAGGGGCTGGGTCTAAGTAGAGGTGACAAAGAATTGAACAGATAATTGTCACGCTATACTTGCAGGTGAGAAGTGGCTGTACGGTTGCTGGTTCTACCGGCCAAACGAAACATTCCACCTCGCTACGCGCAAGTTCCTGGAGAAGGAGGTATTCAAGAGCGACTACTACAACAAGGCCCCCGTCAGCAAGATCCTAGGCAAATGTGTGGTCATGTTTGTGAAGGTAAACCCCTGTTGCCCGCCTTGCTCTCAACTCCTGCTTCTCGATTTGAGTGACATTCGTTTTTCTGACGCAGCAAATTTGTGTGCGAGCGTATTTCGGAGTTGACCAGCTGTATTTGCGGGGTGGGGCGGTGGGACTTTAGGAGTACTTCAAACTTCACCCAGAGGGCTTCAGAGCTGAGGACATCCACGTCTGTGAGTCACGCTACTCTGCCAAGACCAAGTCCTTCAAGAAGATCAAGATGTGGACCATGCCCTTGAGCTCTGTTAGGTTCGTTCCAAGAGAGGTACCCCTGCCTGTTGTCAGGGTGGCTTCCATGTTTGCCCCTAAAGCTGACGAGAAGCCCCCCCCAGAGATGTCAGAGGAGAGCAAAGTGACGGACGTCGTTGTTGATAAGGCAAGTGCCATCGAGAGTGTCTCAAAGGTCTGTAATAGTGCACGTCAGCACTGGGCATTTAAATACGTGTGTCCACAGGAGAGGGAGGATGTTCCAATGGACATGGCTAACGGTGAGCCAGGGTGTCAGTATTATGAGCAGCTCTGCTACAACAACCTTTCGCTCAAAGTGGGAGACTGCGTCTACATTGGTTCCCATGGACTGGGGCGCCACCGAGTGGCCAGGTAGGTTAAATCTGCTTGGATACGTTATGTTAGTCAAATAATATACAGCATAGGTGATTAGTACACATAGTTTTTTGGGGGGGATTTCTTTATTTTTTGTGTGAATTTTGTTCAGTAAAGACAGAACAATGCCGAACACGTCACTAAAAAAGTTATATCAATTACTATGAGGTCATTTAGCAGATGCTTTTATCCAAAGCGACTTACAATTACATGCTGCTATTACATGGAGCAGATAGGGGTTAGGCATCTTGCTTAAGGATGATGCTTACAGGGGCTCGAACCCAACACCTAGACCACTAGACTATCCTGCCCCTATCACTGCAACTGTCATCAACAAGTTTATACTGTATGTGGCTGCCTTCACCAGCTAGTGAAGAGACTCTGTGTAACTTGTAACGTTTCTCTGTGCTGAACAGGATTGAGAAAATGTGGTTACGGGATGGTGCTGCATACTTCTTTGGGCCCATCTTTATTCACCCAGAGGAAACGGAGCATGAGCCTACTAAGATGTTTTACAAGAAGGAAGTGTTCCTTAGCAACCTTGAAGAGGCTTGCCCCATGACCTGTATCATAGGTACCAGAAACTCTCCTACATTCCTCTACATTTAATAGATAATAATAATATCATATTTGAAGATGCTCCGCTCGATTGGAAATGCCAAATGTCCTCCCCAGCTCACTCACTGTTTGTGTTCTGAAACACAAAGTTACACATGAGCTTTAGTGGGGGGAGGGGTAGAGATGAATCAGAACCACTCAGCCCTCAGGTTTCAAACCAAAACAACACCTTTGTATGATTAGGTCACTCAGCAGACGCTTTTATCCAAAGCGACTTACAATTACATGTTGCTATTACATGGAGCAGGTAGGGGTTAGGCATCTTGCTCCAGGATGATGCTTACAGGGGCTCGAACCCACGACCTTCCGGGTGGGAGTCCAACACCTAGACCCCTAGGCTATCCCTGCCCTCCTTATAATACTTGTTGCAACCACAAGGGCAATTCTAGACACAAACTAAGGAATGTACCTTTTATGTCAGTAATTATGCAATCCGTGCGTTTTCTTGTTCCACAGGAAAATGCGCAGTGTCCTCCTTCAAGGACTACCTGTCATGCCGGCCAACTGAAGTGCCTGAAGAGGACATTCTGCTGTGCGAGAGTCGCTACATTGAGAGTGAGAAGCAGATGAAGAAGTTCAAGGGTCTGAAGCGTTTCTCCCTCTCTGGGAAGGTGGTGGAGGATGAGATCTACTATTTTAGGTAGATGGCCAGAGTTACGTTACCTGAAGTTAACTGTCTGCGCCATCTGTCTGGGAATATAATGTTATAATCATTCACTGGTTTTTGAATAATTCATTTTGTTATAATGTAGTTTGTATGACCGTCATTTATTTGATCTATCTTTGTTCCTAGCAGAAATCTTCTAAAAAATGACACCCACTGGGTCAAATTGCTTTGGCCCACAAGGGACTATAAGTATTTATAGTCCCTTATGTTCTACAAAAGAGCTAGGGTGACGTAACTGTGTAGTTTATTTCTCACATTTTCACACTTGCACAGGAAACTCATAGTACCCCAGAAGGAACCATCCCCCCTGCTGGACAGGAAGATTGATGAGCTGGAAGCCAAGTTTGCAGACATGACGGACGAGGAGCTAGAAGATCTCGGGGAGGATGACGGCGATCTGGGTGACCACTCCCTCCCTCAGCTACAAACCTCCTCGTCCTGCGACATGGACGCAATGCCCTACACCACTCCACAGGTCTGGCTGCTGCAGAAGCATTCGTGACTCGTCACAAAGGTCCTTCTCGACTGTGTAGAACAGTGGTGTTCAGCCCTTTTCTCACCCATGGCCTCATGCACGAGGGTGGTCCCATTCTGGGAACCACTTTGAATATCGCGACGACGTACAGTACATGTATACAACATGAAACGTTGTTAACAGTAACGCTCCTTAATTGCGGTTTTTACGGCTTTTTTTTGTTTTGTTTTTCTTTTAGTCAACTCCAAAATCCATAAAGGGCCTGTCCAAGAAGGAAGGCTCCAAGCGCAAGATCAACATGAGCGGCTACATCCTGTTCAGCAGTGAGATGCGGGCCGTCATCAAGGCGCGGCACCCGGACTTCTCCTTCGGGGAGCTGAGCCGCCTGGTAGGAACAGAGTGGAGGAACCTGGAGGGCACCAGGAAGGCAGAGTATGAAGGTGAGAAGGAGCTCCCGTTGACGACGTGCAGGTTAGCATGCTAACCCAGGTCGCGCGCGTGCGTCCGAGTGTAACCCGAGCGCGCTCTCGTGTTTTCTCGTTTCGTGTTCCAGAGCGAGCGGCTAAAGTGGCCGAGCAGCAGGAGCGAGACAGGGCGGCCCTGCAGCAAGCTTCCCCCAGAGCAGGTACCCCAGTAGGGGCGCTGTTGGGGTTGGTCCCTCCCCCAAACCCCATGGGGATGCTTAGTCGCTGCATGACTCCCGTGTCAGGTACCCCTCATACATGCAGACGGGGCACTTGGAGACTAGGAAAAGAAGCTGAACTGCTAGAATTATTAGCCTTCTTCAAATGTCCCCCTTCCGCATGTACCGTACTTCATGTCATACTCTCATTTTATTAGCACTCTCTAACATTTAATACAATTAAATGTTTAACTTTTGTTAAACCCTCTTAAACTCTGTCGAGCTTCCTTACCTGAATATCTAGTCCTCACACAGACGTTCGCCATAATAGGGTTTAATTTAAGGTTAAGTTAATGTTTCAAATTGTCCTTCAAAATGTATATACAGAATATTTTAAATAAAACACTACAAACGTTGCAGTAAATTGGAGTAAATTGAGAATGCCTTTAACCGGTAGAGACGGAGAAAGCGTTGTAGACACGTTGGAAGTATGTTTCTCAAAAAGTAAGTAAGTGGGGGTTGAAAATATTCATCAGGTTCCGGCCGGTGAATTACTATTATTGTTTTTAGTTCAAGTGAAATTCCGTTTTAAACTAGACAACTGCTTTTCTAGATATAACTTACTTGTGAACAGCGCTTGTGAAAAAGATGTTTTTCCTTGTAATGTCCCTTTTTTCTTTCTAATGGATTTCATTTCAGCAATGTTCACCACCATCCCCATTAACCTATACTGTCTCATTCTCTCTGTAGATCTCCATTAACCACATGTTAGTTTGTATGCATATTTGCCATAGCAGTAGTGGTTGCATGTGTCACTGATGCATGTATCTGTTATGTGCCGCCACCGTCTGCCACCAAGAAGGTGTGGAGGGTGAATATAGATCAGCTATGGGGCCCCGGCTGGGCCCTCTTGACTGCATGTTTAGTATGAGTTGCATGCCACCAGAATGCATTGGGCTGCCTGTCTTGCCCCAACACCTCCTACGCATTATGCCCGGGTGCCCTGGAATGCCATACCTTGGTAAGAGAGCTGTCGTATAGAAAAGCCATTTGCCACCCAGTCGCTTCCTGTCTGTCTCTGATTTGGGGGCTACCTGTACCGATAGGTTCAGGACCTTTTTTTTTTAGTTGCTAAATAAATTTTAGATGTGTTTCTTATCATAAGGTTAGTTGGTAGCACTGAAATCTAAAGTATGCGCCACACAGAAGCATTCGAGTCACGCTTAGCTCAGATGATATTCTGATGATACTAGTTTAGACTGACACGCAAGACATTGGTTTACAACTGGCCTGCCTTGTACTTCTTCAAAATTAAACAAAGACATTCTAATTTCAAATACAATGCATGGAGAGACAAACCAAAGACAAACCAAATATGGACAAGACAGCATGCAACAGTTGCTCCAAAACTGAATGTCTTTTTTTTTTCGGGAAATATCCTCACAGGTCTCAATGGCATGGGAGGGGCCCCCGGAGCAGTAAATACCCATGGAGCCCAGGTAATATCTCCTAGTTCCTCTTTGAAAAAAACGACACGAGGTTAAAGTTTTAGGTTGGTATATTATAGTTGGTGGTTGAATGTGCTTTTCGTCTACTGAGAAGGATGTAAAATAAAGATTTTAGAGTGTACTTTCTTTAGCGGCAGAATCCACCACAAAATCCCTCAACTGAAAGGAACGAAAATCCCTTTCTTCTTCAGATGGGTGTGATGTGTGCGGGGCAGCCGGCTCCGCCCCCGTACCCCGGGCAGGGCCAGGTGGGACACCCCTCTCTCCAACAGCCCTCTACACCCATGTTCGTGTCCCCGCCGCCCAAGCCCCAGCGCCTGCTCCACTCTGAAGCATATCTGAAGTACATTGAGGGTCTTACTGCTGAATCCTCCAGCGTTAGCAAGTGGGACCAGACTCTTTCAGGTGTGACGATGGCCTCGTCCGGCGGGGATGGTGGTTTGATACTGCACATGATGTCATGTTTTCTGGGGTTGCCCCGGAGCAAAGTCTGTTATTTTGGTGATCTCAAACAACCGACAAATTCACTCATTGGCCAATAATGAAGTGATGGCAAGTGACAGGTGACAGAATTGAACAATTTCTCCCCCCCACAGTTCAGAAGAAAGATGTGCGCCTGACCAAGGAGCAAGAAAGCCGGCTGCCTTCCCATTGGCTGAAGAGCAAGGGGGCTCACAGCACCATGGCAGACGCGCTGTGGCGGCTCCGTGACCTGATGCTGCGCGACACCCTGAACCTCCGCCACACATACGACCTGTAGCGCTCTGGCGTTCTGAGCCTCTGCTCCCGAGCCCGTCTGACAGGAGAGGGGGTTTTAAGCTCACTAAAAGTCTATCTTTGTGTCGTTATGAAGTTGTGTTTGTGTTCATGTGAGCTGCGCCCTTTGTTCAAGATGTATGTTTTTTTTTATTAACATTTCAACTGCGTTGTTCCAAGTGCGTTGTTGTTGTTGGCAGTCATTCAGTCGCAATGTACCTGTAGTCTGTCTGAAAGAAAGGGGGTTTAAAGATCACTAAGAGTGTCTTTATTGTGTTGTTATGAAATTGTTTTTGCATTTATATGAGCTGTGCCCTGTTGTTCAAGATGTTTTTTTGTATTTTGTGTTTTCATCTACATTGTTCCAAGTGCATTATTGTTATGGTTGGTATTCTGTGATGAATGCTTTCATAAACTAAACATGTTAAGACTTTACATGTTAAGACTGTGTTATAATTCAAAACGTGAGTCATCATAAATAATCACCGTTTTTTACCAAAGTTGAATTATACAGTCAGATCAGAGCACACAAGTTATCTTTCTGTGACACCGATGATAAAGGCTATTTGCTATTAAACCTGACATTAATGTGTATGGACAGAATACGTATTAGTTTGCCTTAATATGTACAAGTAGACTACCCAAACATCTGCATGGCAGTAAACATACTTATGTCTACTAAGTACTAATACGTCTTTTGAAAGGCGGGGCTAGCGGGCGTGTCTGTCAGGGGGTTTTCTGACATTTGCGCCTGCGCAATAGACTGACCGCGCAGATCCTGCTGCTCGAGACGTTTGAAAGCAGCAAGTCAGGCACGACTGTAGTGAACCCATCCCCATCACGCTGCCTAAAGCGACTAGTAACGGTAGGATATCCCATAAGTACAAATATCACGACAGGACCTATCAACTGTAGCTGTCAATTAGGAATGTACTGTCCTTTCCATTTTAATTAAATGTTTCGGGTGGTTAATGTTAGGAATGCATTGGCTAGCTAACGCTAACAGTAGCAAGTTGGAGAACTCCGGCTAGCTGGACTATGCCGGTGGAACCCTAACTACTACAACTTGTGTTTTAGTTGGCAGGGGGGGGCGGTTAGCCTTTTAATTTCGTCAAGACGTAGCACATGCCAAGTTATGTGCATTTTTATGTGTTAATGTCCTGTTGCAGTTGATGTGGAGGAAGCTAGCCGGAACGAGTCACTTTGCTGCTTAGTAGCTGAAGTATTTAGCTGCGCGAGGCTAGTTGGACATTACTAGCTGACGTTAGCTGTACTGCTGCTCAAGCAAGTGGCTAGCTAGCTTGCTAGCTTGCTACATTAATACATTCACACATTAACAGTGCAAATGCTGAATTCAGATGTTGCCAACCAGTGTTGATATACATTCTGGTATCTAACGTCTTAAAGTCTTAAATGTGAGATATTAGGAAGCGAACGTTGTGTTGAAATTATGGTACACATTCAAGTTTTGGAGCAATAGGCAGTGCGATAGACCTGTGAGTTTACCCGACCATTTAATTCCTTAAACTCACTCTATTTCAGTGGCTCTATCAGCATGGAGTTGAATGATGCTAACCTTCAATCGCTCACTGAGTTCCTTAGGAAAACATTAGACCCAGATCCATCAGTGAGACGTCCAGGTGAGAGCCTCTAATGGAATAAGATGAAATAGCAAGTGGTTGTTGATTTTCATAGTTGTATTTGCATAGTAGTATTTTTCACGAGTCATGGGCGTTACATTTGTGTTTCTGTTTTATTGTAGCTGAAAAGTTTCTTGAGTCTGTTGAAGGAAACCAGAACTACCCTGTTTTACTTCTGGCTTTGTTGGAGAAATCCCAGGACAATGTTATCCGAGTGTGTGCTGCAGTTACATTCAAAAATTACATCAAGAGGAACTGGCGCATGGTAAGTAGCAATATAAATAAAATGTATTGCTGCATAGTTCACTTAACGTAAAGTTGAAATAAGCAAAAACTTGTTTGTAATTGTATCACGTGTTTCTCAAAGGTTGAAGACGAACCAAATAAAATCTCCGATCCAGACCGAACGACGATCAAAGCCAACATTGTAAATCTGATGTTAAGCAGCCCGGAACAAATTCAAAAACAGGTGCACCATCTAATGATGTATTAAAAACTACATTTAGCGACTGCGTTTGTTATTTCGCCGGCCTGTACAGACCTGTGTGTAAGTGAAGAAACTTGAATATGCCCCTCCCAACACTTGCATACCTGCAGTTGAGCGATGCCATTAGCATTATCGGAAGAGAAGACTTTCCTCAAAAGTGGCCTGATCTTCTAACCGAGATGGTGAACCGCTTCCAAAGTGGAGACTTCCATATCATCAATGGTGTTCTCCGCACTGCACATTCCCTCTTCAAAAGGTAAACATTCTTATTTCAATTGTGTCTGATAAAGACCCTTTTTTTTGTTTCTAAAAGGCTTTACGCTTAAACCGCTGAACTGTTTCTGCTTTTGCAGATACCGACATGAGTTCAAGTCAAATGAGCTTTGGTTGGAAATCAAGCTTGTCTTGGATACATTTGCCCAACCACTGACAGAACTTTTTAAGGTATGTGACATCAGTTAATGGGCACCTAATAATTTAGGTATTTTCCAAAATATTGAACTGTAAGTAATAGTTGGGCGGTCGGTAACTTTACGTATACCTCAGTCAGTGTTTTCTGTCTGTATTGTTTCAGGCCACTATCGAGTTGTGTCGGACTCATGGTACCGATATCAATGCCTTAAAGGTCCTCTTCTCTTCCCTCACACTGATCTCCAAGCTCTTCTACAGTCTAAACTTTCAAGTCAGTTTCTTTTTGCATTATACATAAAGATTGTGTTTGTTAATATTTGCGTTCTATATTTGGGTTATTCCCCTTTCCTCTTTAAAAGATTGAGGATTCTACTCAACTGGCTCTGTCTTTGGTTTCTAAATCATATTTTGATGTCTGGTATTGGTAGCAATAAATGCACAGTATTATTAGCTACTGATTTGCGGTTTTTGATGTTGGGTCTGGAGCCTAAAGGTTGTTTTTACACATTTTCACAGGACCTTCCAGAGTTCTTTGAAGACAACATGGAGACGTGGATGACCAACTTTCACAATCTGTTAACTTTGGATATTAAGCTTTTACAAACTGATGTAAGGTGAAATCCGTGTACTCGATATGTAACGTGTTTCTCCTGTTACTTCCTGCTAATTTTTCAGCGTGGTGCTAGTAAATGGTATGTTTATATGTTTCTGTGTTTTCTATTTATTTTTTTTGGTCCCTTGCCCAGGATGAGGAGGAAGCAGGTCTTATCGAGCTGCTGAAGTCTCAGATCTGTGACAATGCTGCTCTGTATGCTCAGAAGTATGACGAAGAGTTCCAGCCGTATCTGCCTCGTTTTGTCACCGCTATCTGGAACCTGCTAGTATCTACTGGCCAGGAGGTCAAATATGACTTGGTAAGGCTATCGACACACTTGATACCGCATTGTTGGATCGTTTTTTTTAAATTACCCCCCCCAAGATATTGTCTGTTCTAATAGTACACCTCATTTTTATTACAGCTTGTTAGCAATGCTATCCAGTTCTTGGCGTCGGTGTGTGAAAGGCCACACTACAAACACCTGTTTGAGGACCAGAACACACTCACCAGCATTTGTGAGAAAGTCATCGTACCCAACATGGAGTTCAGAAGTAGGTGGATGTTTTGTTGCGTGTTGAATCAACTGAATCACTGAATCTGAATCACACTTCTCGTCGCTCAGATGAGTCACTTTGGCACAAACGTCTGCTTTCATGCTGTGTGACGCTGACCGGCTTGGCTGTTGTTCTCATTTAGGTGCGGACGAAGAGGCCTTTGAAGATAACTCTGAGGAGTATATTCGAAGGGACCTCGAAGGATCTGGTAAAAAAAAAAAAAATGGACACCAACGAACCAGTCGAACAATATAATTACAATTTGTGACTCTTGAGAAATAACATTGCACCACACTTGACCATTGGAAAAAATAAATAATTTCTTGCTGTCTTTTTCCTGCAGATATCGACACTCGCCGCAGGGCAGCTTGCGACCTAGTGAGAGGCCTGTGTAAATTCTTTGAGGGCCCAGTCACCACCATCTTCTCTGGCTACGTGAACTCCATGCTGGGAGAGTACGCCAAGAACCCAGGGGTGAACTGGAAGCATAAAGATGCTGCTATTTACCTGGTCACATCTCTGGCATCTAAAGCTCAGACGCAGAAGGTATTAACCAGCACACTCAAAATGAGTGTGGTAATGGGGAATTACAGTTCATGCACAGCTCATATACTCATAACTGCACCTGCCCTCATGTAAATGCTTGACACTAGCCATTCTGTGTGCCATTGTTTTCAGCATGGAATAACTCAAGCCAATGAGTTGGTGAATCTCACAGAATTCTTTGTCAACCACATTCTCACAGATCTGAAATCCCCCAATGGTAAGAGGACGCTGAAGGCCCTTAACACCACCATGAGGTGTTTAGAAGCCTCTTTCCTACTGGCTATAGGCGCTTTTCCACTGCAGGAACTCGGGGCACTTCCCAGGTGGCGCGGACTTTTACAGACCATATGCCAGTGCTTTGGAATTATCTGTCTTTATAACTAGCTACGTTTTTCACTTAAACAAACTGTTTCACAAGCACAATATTGGTGTAATTAAGAGATTTAATGGAAATAAATATTTTTATTCTTGGAATCCCGCCCAGCAGTTCTTCAGGGCTGCTCAGAAATATGTACCTTAGGAATAGGGACCTCTTTCGCCCCCAAAAAAGGCCCTGAAAAAGGTCCTACGGGGTTGGTTCCCGCAGAGGAAAAGCGCCTTATAACATTTATGAATTGAGAAATCATTACAGTACAAAGACTAACAATAAACTTAGATCATTGTTAGATGGCAAATAAAGTTGAGCATTTTAATTGCACTACATTAGGTTGAGAGGAAAAGCATAAATTATTTTATGCTTGATTGATATGATTTTAGTATTAAATCATTAAGGGGGAAATTCACTTTTGTTCCTTTTTCCTAGTAAATGAGTTTCCAGTGCTGAAGGCAGACGCCATTAAGTACGTCATGATCTTCAGAAGCCAGGTATGACTTACTGTTCCTCACCCCTCCCTAGACGACCAGGTGACGGGGGCAGGATAGTCTAGTGGTCTGGGTGTCGGACTCCCAGCCAGTAGGGGGCAGGATAGTCTAGTGGTCTGGGTGTCGGACTCCCAGCCAGTAGGGGGCAGGATAGTCTAGTGGTCTAGGTTCCAGTCGGAAGGTGGTGGGTTTGAGCCCCAGAGTAGGCCTACCTGTAAGCTTTCTTGAGCAAGATGCCTAACCCCTACCTGCTCCATGTTATAGCATCATGTAATTGTAAGTTGCTCTGGATAGAAGCGTCTGCTAAATGACCTCATTGTAATTGTGGCGGTGTTGCATGGTGCTCAGGCCTTCTGTGTGTCCTCTCTTAGCTCCCAAAGGACCAGATGCTACAGGCCATCCCTTTACTAATTGTTCACCTTCAAGCGGAGTGTACCGTTCAGCACACTTATGCTGCCCACGCCTTGGAGAGGCTATTCACTATGAGAGGCCCCACCAACTCCACGCTGTGAGTTCTTCCATCTCGTGTTCATTTGTGGAATTAGCCAAGATGTCAACACTGGACATGTATTTACCCTAACTACTTATAACTGTCTGTGCTGTGTCGTGGCTAGAGGGCATCTGCTCTCGTTCATCAAACATGGACATGACATGTTTGTTTGAAACGCACTCCTCAGCCCCAATGTATGACTTTTATTCACAGTATATGGACTTGGTGATTTTTTGGTGATTTTCTACAAACTGAATCGATGTCTATGGCATTTTACAAATTAATGCCTGGTTTCACAGCCCTTTAAACAGTATAGATGGTTTGATCCATAAAGTATAATCTGCATCCAAACAGTCTTTGTTTTGGGTTAGCCTACTTAAGTGTACGAAATTAAGTGTACGACTTTCGCGACCTCTAAGGCAGTCTTGCATATCGGTTTTTACCTATTGTGCAAATATATTCTTGGGTTAATACGTTTGTTTATCTAGATCTGATTGGTTCATTTCTCTGCCCTGCAGTATCACAGCAGCGGAGATGTCTCCCTTCACAGAACAGCTGCTCAACAACTTGTTCAAGGCCCTGGCTCTTCCCGGCTCTTCAGAGAATGAATACATCATGAAAGGTTACATAGCTGCTCATCACCTCCGCGTTCGGACATCTCGGGAGGATCTCTTTACTAAACATTTCTCTTCTTCTTCTTTTTAAAGCCATCATGCGCAGCTTCTCCCTCCTGCAGGAAACCATCGTTCCCTACATCCCCACTCTGATTGGCCAGCTTACTCACAAGCTGCTTCTGGTCAGCAAGGTGAAACACGCAACACACAAGTTAAGAGTCTCACGGGTGCTGTAAGTAGGAGTTTAGAGCTATACATTTAGTGTCGTTTTCTTAGAAACGCCATAGACCTCCGTCCATAGCTATCAGTGAGTGAAATGCTCTGTGAGAATATCAGCTCTGGTTGATGGCCCCGGCCTCCATAGAAGTCCAATCTGCCTTGCCTGTCAATCACAGGACTGCACACACACTTACAGCAGACCAACGGGCTCCAGAGGGAGGGAGCAGAGGCGGAGGTTTTTTGGGTTGATACTAGCTGTCGTTGCAACTCCCAAGTCCTACCTGCAGTAGCTTTAACTGTTTGGAGGCTGTTGGCTATTTTCATCCATATAATTTTTTTTCTCCCTTTGCCAGAATCCCAGCAAGCCCCACTTTAACCACTACCTGTTCGAGTCCATGTGCTTGTCCATCCGCATCACCTGCAAGGCCAACCCCACTACAGTCAGCAGCTTCGAGGAGGCCCTCTTCCCCGTCTTCACTGAGATTCTCCAGAGCGACGTCCAGGGTGTGTCCCGTTACCTGTAATGTTTCTTAAAATGACAGTCTAACATTTTTTTGGACCTATACGCTTTGGCTGCGCATGTGCAACACGACGAAGCCCCTTTACGTACGGGAAGGAGCTGGCGTCCTGCTAAGATCACAAAGAGAGTCTAAACGTTGTGGTTTAATTAGTTGGCGTTCTAAGCATATAACAAATACTTTATTCCAGCTCTCTTAATTACACCGATAGTGTGCATAGGAAACAGTTTGTGCCGATAGAAAAAGATCGCAGATTGTATTTTGCTGTTCTGAACAGCCAGCAAATGCCCTCGTCTAGTGAAACTCATGAGTGTGAAGTTTTCTTGGTTACTGTTCAAGGCATATAAAAACACTTCAGCAAATCTGTCAACTACACCAACATTGTGCTTGTGAAACAGTTTGTGCATGCAGAACACATAGTTATAAAGATCTAATTTCAAAGCACATATGGTCTTTTGCATACTGAAATAGCCAACACACCCACATGTGTGCGAGACGCGTTTGCAAGAGGAGAAAGTGAAGTATACTTTGAAGAGCACGCGTTTGTTAGTATACTTTGGCCTTTCTGTGCGGAGCCGTTGATGACGTTTGCGTTCCCCCTGCGTTGCAGAGTTTGTCCCCTACGTGTTCCAGGTGATGTCACTGCTGCTGGAGATCCACTCCAACTCCATCCCCTCCTCCTACATGGCTCTGTTCCCCCATCTGCTGCAGCCCGTGCTGTGGGAGAGGACGGGAAACATCCCCCCGCTGGTGCGCCTGCTCCAGGCCTACCTAGAGAAGGGGAGCACGGCCATTGCCAGCGCTGCTGCAGATAAAATAGTAAGTTGGGGCAATGCTGTCTATAGCAGTGGTTCTCAGTCAGTCTATAGTTGCGGTCATTTAGCAGACGCTTTTATCCAAAGCGACTTGCAATTACATGGTGCTATTATATGGAGCAGATAGGGGTTAGGCATCTCAAGGATGCTTACAGGTAGGCCAACGGCTGGGAGTCCAACACCTAGACCACTAGTATATCCTGCCCCCTCTAAGTGAATCACGCACATTAATGACATTTATGCACATTATATTAATTATAGTAAAACTAGATTTAAGATAATATATTGTGAACCCGTCCCCCGCGCGCTCACAAACTTGGATCAACAGTAAATCAAATCAAAGATGTAGTTAATGACGCTATTAACTAACTATGTTTTGATACCTGGCTATAAATGTGCTCCCCCCCCCACCCCCCACCTTTGTAGCCTGGCTTACTTGGAGTCTTCCAAAAGCTTCTTGCCTCCAAGGCCAATGACCACCAAGGGTTCTATCTTCTAAACAGCATTGTGGAGCACATGCCTCCGTAAGTCAGCGGCAGTTTTCTATTTATTGGGGGGCGGCGGCATGGGCAGAGTTGTTTAGAGTGCTCTCTCACTTTTTGTCTTCTAACCGTTTGTGTAGAGAATCACTCACTCAGTACAGGAAGCAGATCTTCATCTTGCTCTTCCAGAGGCTACAAAGTTCCAAAACCACCAAGTTTATCAAGAGTAAGTGCACGGTGCCATTTCTAATAAAGCGATGGTCCGGAGAAGGTGCGTAAGTTGCATAGATCTCCTGCATCCATTGTCTTGGGTTGTGAGTTTCAATTGTATGAATTCATCACCTGTGGGGGATTTTCTATACACAGTAACTTATGTACACTAGGGATTATGTATTAGTTCTCCGTTATAACTGGGGGTTCGCTATACTATAGCAGTTCTAATCGACGTGTGAAAATAAAGATGCCTGACTATGCCCTTCTTTGTTTAAATGTCGTCTTTTCCACAGGTTTGTTGGTGTTTATCAATCTCTATTGTGTCAAATACGGAGCAATTGCACTTCAGGAAATCTTTGATGACATACAGCCAAAGTAAGTGAGGGTATAAGATGTTCATTTTCCAGACATTTCTTTGATTTCATGAGGGATACCAGGGCAGCATGACAATTTCAGCTTCTATACATCTTTACGTCATTTTATTTCTTTTTTTTTTTGGTTCGTTCTGTTTCATGCTGTGTTGCAGAATGTTTGGCATGGTGCTGGAGAAAATAGTTATTCCGGAGGTGCAGAAGGTCTCTGGCGCAGTGGAGAAGAAGATATGTGCTGTTGGCATTACAAAAGTCCTCACGGAATGTCCTGCAATGATGGACACAGAGTACACTAAGCTCTGGTAAGAAAGAGCAGCCCCCTCGGTACTCCTGTTTTTGTTAGGCGGTCATATTGTTGCTGGATAACCCTGAGTGGAAAGCTTGATTTGAAACTGGCCTAACTATTACACCAAACATGGGTTTTCCTGAGACCCTAAATCTGGTCGGTGAATAACCAGAAGTGGCGCGATCGCGTTGCAAAGCAACTCAGTGAAAACAAACAGCTGTCAAAATCGGTCTTGACGTTCCCTTGTAGCAGTTCTAAGCGAAATAATAAAAAATGCCGAAAATGTGTTTGCTTCAACAGTTTAGTCAGTTGTGTGCTTCACGCTCGGTTGCTAGGTTTTGACAGTGGTTTGTTTGTTGTTGTCAAGCCACTGCCGGATATGACGTCACATGAACAAGCCCCCCTCTTTGTGTGTCTCCTCTGTACTGTGTGACAGTACCGGTAAAGGCAACACTTTAGAGAAATACCGTGAGGTTTGTTTAGGTTTGGTCTTCCAACTGTCTGGTTTCATTGCAGCATTAGTTCACCTCAACAACGTACAAGGCCCCTATTGTAGTTTTGATGTGTTGTCTTTCCCCAGGACGCCCCTGCTCCAGGCTCTTATTGGCCTGTTTGAGTTGCCAGAAGATGACAGCATCCCAGATGATGAGCACTTCATTGACATCGAGGACACGCCTGGCTACCAGACGGCTTTCTCCCAGCTGGCGTTTGCTGGCAAGAAGGAGCGCGACCCCATTGGAGAGGCTGTAGGCAATCCCAAGATCCTCCTGGCCCAGTCGCTCCACAAGCTCTCTACGGCTTGTCCTGGACGGGTACGGTTGGCCAGGCGGAGATAGTTTAGCCACTTGTGTTGTATTTACACATTTTATGTATATGAGTCTATTTGCTGTAATTAATGCTGTATTTGATGAACCAAATGATCAAAAGTAAAAAGTACGTTTATTTTTTTCCCCTACCTCCCTTAGGCGATAGTGAAGGCTGGGCTAAGGTTCATCACTTTACATTAACTGTGAACTGGTTGTTCATAGTGAACCGAAGAGTGCGATCACTGGTTCTCATCTCTTTTCTATCCTGGTTTGCAGGTTCCCTCCATGCTAAGTACCAGCCTAAATGCAGAGGCCCTCCAGTACTTGCAAGGTTACCTACAGGCAGCAGCCGTGCAGTTGGTTTAACATGAATACAAACCTCTTCACCTAAACAGTAAAGAGACCAGAAAACACTGCACAAGGAAGATGCGCATTTCCCAGCCCCCCACCCCCCTCACCTCCATGTCCGCCATATCTTAGACGTGGTATGACTGAAAATCCTTAAAGTTTTTGGTTTTGGACTTGTGACTCCTTGGATTCATCAAGGAAATGGCTGTTTTGCTTGGATTTGCGATGTTCTTCTCTGATGCTGTTTTTTTTTAAGGTTTTTAAATGGAGTGTCACAGGAAATGCATCATGACAAGAAATGAAATGACCTGTGTTTGGGTCATTTGCTTGCTGTTGTATCATGGCAAGTTCTGAGGCTAGCTTCAACAAGGATTTACAATGGATATGCTTTATCATTTGTCTGGATATAGCAACGGAAATTAATTTCAACAGTATTCTGAAACAAAATGGGAATTTATTTTTCTGCTTTTTGAATTTCTTATTCCTGTTATGGAGGAGGGAATCATTTGTGACTCTAACATGGCTTTTGTTCTGTGCATGTTACCTGTAGTTTGTCTAGTCTTTGTTGCAGCACTATTTGTTAATGTGAATAAAAGGCACTTATATAGAACCTGGCCTTTTTTAGTTTTATTTTTAGTCCTACATCCTACATTTTAGATCTACATCAAGTGATGGTTATAAGTAATTTTCTATATTTAGAAGATGGTTCCACTAAGCAGAATTTGTTTCACCAAATATTAAATGAGCAGAATTTGAATAGCTTAAAACTTACCAAACCTATATACAAAAATTATATTCTTGGCATGATAATTTCAGTCTAATAATCAGTTTTCCCCCAAAACAGCGCTTCCAAGACACTATACCTACTAGTATAGATGCAGCTATGCCAACACTATCCTTATCAGAAGATGACTGCTTCTCCCTCCTCCACACTACAGCATCTTTTCTAAGAGATGGGCACCCTCTATTAACCGCACTGTGTAGATTCAAATAGCTCATGCCAGTGTACTTGATTTAAATCACGTTTGTATGTGTATGAAGTATTAACTTACAAGTGGCTTACAATAAGTACATTTGTCAATGGCTAAATAGTTCATACACCAGTCATAAGCAAAAGAACATGTCATGAGGACTAAAGTATACATACATTTACAATGTACTGTATACAACAACTGCTCTCAAACATTGTTTAGTGGACCTTTTTTTTTTTATTTTATTATTTTTTTAAATCAAGTAAACCGTTCAATTAACACAAGATCTGCCCATATGAGCACTTCCTTCAGGTAACCCATTTTGATACTATCGAAGGAGTCAAAGCCCTTCTACAAAAATCCTGTTTCTGTTCAAGCAATGAAATGTAAACTGCATGTCATGATCTTTATCCAAATGTACTTTCTGTGTTTGACGACAATTTAACCTTTTAAAAGCCTTTAAACCTTTTAAATGTAATTGGTAAGTTAGGGAGTAATGACTTAAGTATTGTAGTGTTGAGTGCAGACATCTCCTCACTCCTGGCAGAAACGGACCATGAACAAATGCTGGACAAAGCTAAGACTGGCGCTCCCATTGGAGGTTAATGATTAACCTAAACAAAACAAGATGGGTATAAACAGTTTCATTTAATTTGGTTCCCAAAGCACGCACTAAAAAAAACACAAACCTGACCTGCAACACATATTTATGAATAATCAATTTCCGTCAGAATGTAGGTCACTCTGGGCTCAGCTGATGTGTGGTATCTTACCATTAACTATAGAAGTGTGTAGATATACTGCGTTTTTATCTTGTATCTGACCTTGGCGATTCTGAAAATAAACTGCATTTTATGTTTTTCTGTAAGATGGGAGGGCTGTTTTACAAACTTTATTTTTGAAAGCTGAAATAGGAGACGAGATAGAACTTTAGTTTAACTGCCCACTTTTCGTGTAAAATGCATATTATATTCATTAACATAACAAAACGTTTACCAAGGGTGTTAATTTTCTTTTTACTAATATATTTTATACCACTAGGGGTCCCTGTTGACCTGACAATAGCACGTAATTTCACCAAATAGGCCTACATGTGTATTCTATTTTTGTTTAGTCCCTGTAGAGTAGACAAAGAAATTCAGTTCATACCAAGTGAACCTCACTGAACCCATGTTGAATTATGTTTTTTTTTATTATTCATCAGCGAAGTTTACTTAAAATTATTATAGACACTTTCTTAGCTTTTTACACATAAGCTCTGAGTGTCACAGTTTAGTATCGCTACATGCGTTGCAGGAAAGCACAAATAATCTACAAGAAAATCAACTGGTACAAAGTATGAAACTTTACAAAACGCACTTCTCAGGCATACATAGGACAGCACACATGCTTTTGTGAACTGAATAACTCCCTAAAAAGGTGGGGATAAAATCAAATGACATGTCTGTATTTGGCTTGATCTCCTTCTTTTGGACATTTGCTTCTAGAAACTTTATGACTTGATCATTTCATAAATGTGCTTCAAAACTTCTAGTGCTTCTAGAACTGGTAATGTTGATATTGTATTTTATTTTTTGGCCGTCTTTCTCTTTATTTCTTTTGCTCTGTGTGTAAAACCATTGACACCCCTGTAATTTCCTCAAGGGTGTAGGCTACACAATTTCCCACAATACCTCAAAACTCATAACTGACTTCCTCATTACATCATCTGACAGACTGTAACCCTGTAACTGATACACTTCTGCCTTCCTGGTTCTTTCTCTGGCCTGTTCAAAGCCAACTGTCTTCTACACAAAACAGCAACTGTCTTAATAATAGAAAAATAGTTATCTTTGTATACATCTCTACATGTTGCCAGATATGTTGGCAACTCTGGCTGTGGCTGGGGTCTGACTCTTCCTGGCTGGTGTGTGTAAGAGGCATGGAAATCCAATTTATCGACTAAATGATTTACCTGCGTGTTTAAAGATGACATTATGTCACTTACTTACTTCTAGCATGAGACGAAAAGTCTGTCAGAGTCTGTTAATATTGGGATCGGTGTTCAGTGCTTTTTGTGGTTTCAGGTTTATGTATGGAAAAATAAAAGAGGAAACCAGATAAAGAAACATATGTAGCACAGTAGGGTAACTCTATATGCATATTGGTTTGTTAAATTGGCATTCAGACTTCATTAGACTGAGGCCAAAGTGGTAGGTTTCCAGTACGGGGCAAAGCACAAAGGCACAAAAAGATCTATTGCATTTCATGTAGATCGCAGTGATGTAAAACAGCAATACAGACAAACGAGCTGAAACAGACAGTTGCTTTGATGTCACACAGTATTTGTAGATACCACATTATGAACATATAGGGCCACATATGTTGGACTATTGCCTGTAAAAGCAAGTTACTGTATTCCCTGCCAAAGTGACTTACGGTACAAATGGGTCTATGGTTGTTAAAGATCTGATGTGAACTTTTATCTTTAATCTTTTAGCTTCATGGGTGTAGACTTCCCCTGCAGCCGTGCAAAAGCGTACATCGCTGTAGGAGGAGGAGTAGAGAGGAATTTTTGAAACGGTGACTTCCACAAGGGTAACTCCAGACACAGGCCGGGGAGTGTACCTAAACATAGTCTACTGTATATTCTCCAGCTATGTTGTTTGAAGCGACTTAGCAAAAGTGACTCCCTGAAAACTGCATTATCAAAATGTATGTTAAAACATAATGAATATATAACATTTTGGAATATACAGTATCAGCAATCTTACCATTATAAACATCAGTCATTACAAAGAAAATATCTTTGGTTTCTCACATTGCACAAAGGGCTAACATTTGAGGGAGACGGGAGCAAATAAAACAGATGTATGTTCTCTGAAAACATCTTTAACATAATGCACGACACACACTTAAATGCAAAACTATGAGATAGCATAATATATTCACTTGATAGTCTTTCTTTAGAAAAAATCTTAAAAATATAAATTTACATTCTGATTTTTACTTTACCTTGTATAATAAATGAGAATGATTTTTTAAAATAATATTCTACATTTGTTATGGTACATGTCATTCACACATTCACACGGCAGTTGTGCTTCAGTCTTTCCAACAAAAGACAAAAAAGTGCGATAATTCACGCTAGGTTTATCAGCCACAGAAGAGAAGAAGACGCCTCGGAACACATCCACGGAATGTCAGAATGTTCTCAATAATGAAAACAACAAACAAACGTAAACAAAGAGCAATATTTATGTGAAAAATGTATCATCATATTAAGGTGCTCTTTTATGAAATAAAAACAAGAAGGAATCAATACAGCCGCACAGAGCTTCTGAGTAATATGTTAAATATATGAAGAACAAGACACACAACACCTCAAACTTAGGATAAACACCAAACACAAAGAACATTATTTATCTGTGAATATACATAGCCTACTGTATATGAAAGTTAGTTATTGCACACACTGGCAGCCTACATGTGTCCTTGTATCTCTGAACTCCTCCAACCCTCAATAAAAAAAATCATAAATCTTCTATGCCAATACATAAACTAAGGCCAGTTTTGAGAAAGTACACATATTCATCAACACATCGGTGTCTTAATTATGCAAATTAACGTTCACGTTTGACTTTTTAGCCTCGTTTTGATGGTGGTCGGTTTTCTGTCTGTAGTACTGATGTTTTAGGGCCCTCGAAGGATTCCTCCTGGACAGTCTATGCCAGTAGTCCTTGACATCCAAGGAGCCCCGAGGAGCCCCGAGGAGCCCTGGAGTCTAGTGGGGTCTCAGACATATTGGAAAATCTTATTTTTTTGTTACTGTTCATTTATTTTACTAAAACAATATACTGTAATAATAATATTGAGAAATCATGGCTCCTATCTCTGTGCGGTTATTAGGTACTAGACAGTAATGTGTGCTAAATTGGTTTTATAAATAGTGATATACTCTGTGCTAGCATTCCTTTGTGTAATTCTTAGATTGGGGTCCTATTTAAGAAAAACATTGCGAACTATGCGAAAGGATCCTTCCTGCTTTCCTTTTGCTTTCTGGTGATAATAATTCTGTATTGAAAAGGTCTCTGGAAATATTTAGTGCCATTCATCTTAATGAGATAGCATACTTGCATGTTTCATTAGCTTCATCCATTTATCTGGATTTCAATTGTGCTTTGTCTGACAGGTGGACAAATCCTAACCAGGTATTTGCTTCAACCAAGCACTACTTCAGCTCCCCAGCAGGGGGACAACAATCATTATTGACGTCAACTTTGTTTCATACATGGGTGTAGCAAATACCTGGTTAGGGTTTGTCCTCTACAGTGGTCCCCACTTCCCTAGCGTTACTTTAAGCCACTGCGACTTATTTCTCCATGAAGTGGCTGCAGTTCTTGTTCCACGTGGTTCTCCTTCCCGCCACCTGGGTGACCCTCCAGGGGCAGCATGCTATTTCCCAGCATCCTCTGGAGGCTCTCCATGTGGTTGGACCCTCGCCGAGGGCCAGACCTAGGGCTGTCATTTTCCAGGAGTCTTTGGGAGGGGCTGATGCCTGAACCATCACGCATCGGCTCCTCCTCGTCTGTGTCAGCGTCGATAAACTTACTGACGGTCACATCGTGGAATGTAAAGAGGCTTGGGAGCAACTTCTCCGGGCTTTTGCTGGGTGTCCTGCTGCTGGCGGTGGTGTAGATGGAGACTTCTGGGCTCTGGAGGGAGGAGCTGTCTGACAGGGGTCCGGCACTTGACCCCCACCGTCCCCCGGAGGGAGAGGACGGGACCCCCGCCTCGCCTTTGAAGTTAACCTTGAGTGCGTGGCCTTTGAGCGGGTTGCTGGAGCGCTGGCCCTCGGGACGTGGCCCGAGCGTAGAGGCGCGTCCCATTGGCGGCGCGTCAGTGCCCTGGGATCCCTCGTGTTCATTTTCGATGGTGGTCTCCAAGTTGGGGTTGGTGCTGACCCTCCCTGGCATGTGGCTGATTGGGCTCTGGGCATAGCGGGAACTCGCTGGAAAATTGGTGGCACTGATGAGGCTGTCTATACTGGACATGCTCCTCATATCTGTCACTGCCTCCACTGTGCTGGAGATGGCTTCAGTGGGAACACCGCCCATCTCGATTTCTGTCTTATGTCTGATTGATTTAGACAGTGGGCCTTTATCCTTGCTGTTGAGGTTAGGTTGGGGCTGAGCCATGGCCATTTTGTTGTACATCTCCTCCAGTTTCTGAGCATTGAGGTGCTGCGAACCGGATGGCCTGGCTTTCTCCTGTAAGCTAGGTTGGAGGGTCTTGGCGGAGGTGGTGGCTGAAGGTGGTGGTTTGGGTGTACCCTCCTGGATGCCGGGAAACACATGGTTACCGTGTAGCTTTTTCTCTGGGTTTTCTTCGTTTTTTTCCACCATTACATCCATGAGCTCCACACTCCGGGCAAATACCTCTTTCATGTTCATAGAGACGATGCTGCCATTTCTCTTAGCCTTCTCCAGGGCCTCCCTTCGTTTGATGGCCTTTTCCTGCCTCTTCTGCTCTCTGTAGAACTCTGAGAAGTTGTTGACGATAATTGGAATAGGCAGGGCTATCACCAGTACACCTGCTATGCAACACAGCCCCCCCACTATCTTTCCCAGAAGAGTTTTAGGGTAGATGTCTCCATAGCCTACGGTTGTCATAGTAATAGTAGCCCACCAGAAGGACGCTGGAATGCTCTTGAACTTGGTGTCTTCTTCGTCCTTCTCTGCAAAAAAGACCAGACTGGAGAAGATCATGATGCCCATGGCCAGGAAGAGGATGAGGAGGCCCAGTTCGTTGTAGCTCCTTCTCAGGGTGAAGCCCAGAGACTGCAGGCCAGTGGAGTGACGAGCCAGCTTCAGGATGCGTAAGATCCGCATGATCCGGAATATCTGAACCACGCGACGGACGTTCTGGAACTGCAGCACGCTCTTGTTGGACTCCGTCAGGAAGATGGTGACGTAGTAGGGCAAGATGGCAAGCAGGTCTATGATGTTCAGGGGGCCCTTGAAGAACTTCCACTTGTTGGGGGAGGAGAGAAAGCGAAGCAGGTATTCCATGGTGAACCACGCGATGCACACGGCCTCCACATGTGCTAGTTGGGGGTTGTCAATGACGTGACCGAACTCGTCTGTGGCCTGCAGCTCGGGGAGGGTGTTCAGAGACAAGGCAATAGTGGAAAGGATTATGAAGAGGATGGAGATGATGGCCAGGATCTGGAAAACAACAAGCAAAATAAACACAAAACATTAGGATTTTCACATAAAATCCTGAAGAATATATACTTTATACTGCCTGACCATACAGATGCTAATGAGGTAATCATTAGACACATTTTTTTTTATTTTGCTAGGTTACTTCCTGTTTACAACTTCCTGCTTCTGGTACGGATGTAGCTGTATAATAAAGTCTGGTAAGAAACACGATTGTTTTCAGTAAAACATATAAAAGCTTTATCATGGTTTTTAAGATTGCCCATTGAATCGCATTATAAATCCAATGAGAAGCATCAGCAGTGGTAAGTTTCTCAGTACAAAAACTATCAGTGCCATAATAAATAATGGTAAAAAATCATCATTTTAATAAGTTCAGGTTTTCTTGACATCCACACACTTAGTCAAAGGCAATGTATATTACTTGATTGAGCTGAGCTTTTGCTCAAACAACGTTCATCAGAACATACAGTTCTGAGCGAATATGATCTGGGCTGAAACAGGGGAATCTATCCTTTAAGGCCATTTCAGTATTTCGGTAGACATTTCAGTTTACTGAGAGAGAGGAAGGGGGGCAAATAACAGGTTTTACCGGGCCCTGCCACACCTTGTACCTTAACATTGTGTTTGATTCAGTCCTTCAATGCCCAGAGCACTGTGTATTGTTAGTTCAAGGCAGTCAGTGGAGAGTCCTGGCAGCCTTATAAAGAGTGAGCTGGAGTACAACGGACTCTCGCCATGCTCCTTGGGATTTAGACGGAAGCACAGCTGTGACTGTCTGTAGACCGGGGCGGGCCACACCTATTGTTCCTTTCAGAGAGCCACTGTGAAATCCAACACAAGGTCACAATGAAACCTATGTTCCTCCAGCAGAGAGTGGGATATTCCCCGACACCAATCGGCAACCATAAGCCCTAATTAGTCCTGACAGGTGACTGAAGACCTACCTCGGCCTTTGAGCAATGAGATAGAGAAACACCAAGGAGTGTTTGTGTGGAAATAATAAACCTTAATGTCAACTTTTCACTGAAATAGCCGGCCTCAGGTCCTCTGAGACAGAAGTGATGTACGAAGACAACAATAAATGTCAATGAAAAGCAACACACAGGACCCTTAAAAGTAACAGAAAAGTCACTAGGCGCTTGTGTGGCTCTTGGTGTACTTTAATGGGATTTTGGTAAATGTGTTGTAGGGTATGGCGGTTGGGGTCTTGTTACCTGGATGGTTACTAACAGCTCTCAGAGTGTGGAGCACATGAACAGCATGGAGCAGAAAGCGAAAACACAGGAAAAACACAGGGGTCCCTCCAGCCCACAACCATTTACTTTATTTTGTACAATAAGATACTGGCACGGTGTCCCACTGGCATGATGGAAAACTCCTGTGTTAAGTATGCTGCATTCGATTATATGTTATATTATATAGCCCCTTTATCTCGGAATTCCATATCGGGATCTCGGGCAAGGTTTCTCAACACACAGTTCCCGACTTGATGTCACAGCAACATTGCTGCCCACACCGTCAGAGACAGAAAAGTATACGTTTTAATACTTTTTACTTTGTATTGTATTTCAACACATTGAAATACAATTTTGAGCTTTAGCTACATTAATTAACACACAGATACGTTGGATATGTAAAGCTATAACATTGAAATATGTCATTGTTAAGTAGTTATTAGCGGTTTTAATGTTGGCATCAGGTAATCAAATGTGATTGGTCGACACAATTATTACCACGGTAAAGGATGTGTATTTATTCATAATAGATAGGGTAAATGGTTGTGGGCTTCCAGTTTGTTCCGGGAAAAGAAGATTCAAAGCATTTGGGCATTGACAACACAGTGACATGGTGGTTTGCAGAAATAATAGCAGTCAATTTCGAGACTGCGAACAATACGTATTATCGCCTGCTGATTTCAATTTCATTCTGTGCAAAATAAACGTCTATAAGAACGTCGATGTTGATTTAGATCAATTACGGATGAATAATGTATCAATATATCACTATTAAGGAATATTAAAGTTTTTCAGGTACAGCCTTTATATTTAAATGATTATTTCTTAATATGACTGCATACTCCATAATGGACTGAAGCAATTAGGCAGTAAATAGTAAACCGGTCGAACCGAACGAAACAGCAACAGAAATAAATTAGATGCACTTGATAAACTATAGACCCAAAATGTACAACGGATACACAACTTAGATACGTACATGTTCTACAGCTAAATTAAAGTAGAATAATGTTCGTGGCTTAGGCCAGGCCTCTCTGTAGAGAGCCATGCCGGCCCCCTACAAGCATTCAGGCGTGGCAGGGGGAAAGCGCTTTCTGACTGAGGTTTTTTCTAGCGCTGCCTTCAACCACCAGGGGTAATTCCAGACAACAAGACATGAGGAGAAGCCCTTGAATCATTTACCACCAGCGGGACACTAGCCGCAGCGACAGATCGTCCCCGCGGCCCCGCCATGCGGCACAGTGCCGTGGCCCTGAGGTCGCAGGGTGTTTCCTGTTCCTGAAACTGAGACGACCGATACGGAGCCAAACCAACTCTGACATCACTTCCTCACTGTCCTGCCTGCACACACACACCCATACACACACACACACACAACACACCAGTCACTCAGTGATTCAGTAATAAGCCCCAGGCGTCCCTAGCCCACAGCCCTGGAGGCAGAGGAGTGAATATTTAATACTTCCTGAAGTGTAAGCTTTTCTCCTGTCCTGAAAAGAGGTGTGTGTGTGTGAGTATAGCTGTTCACCGTAGCGTGAAGGGCCGCGGCGCAAGAGAGAGTTAGCCCAGTTTTCACACTGCTTCCCAAGGTTAGTGCTGCTTCACATGGCACAGAAGGAGGGATTGAAGGGGAGGAGAAGGTCTCCGTAACGGGATGAAGGGGGATTCAGAGGAGTGCTTGCTACTGAGCTGAAATGTACTGGGTTACCTTTTTCCAAGTGCATTCTTTCAAACGTATATTTAAATGTTTATTTCAAATAGAAGTGATTAACATAATATCAAAAGCCTTTAATGGGGGAGCCAGCAAACACACACACAGGGCTGTTTGTCCTTCCTACGGAGCCGAACTAACCAGATGAACTTATTAGGTTACATCAGTGCTTTTCAAGCGTTTTGACTTGATGGAATGGCACAGATGGAATGAGAAAGGCATAAACAAAATGAATCACAGTGACTGGAGGTGCTTAAGGAGAGACTCGGGGCACAAACAGCGGCTAGCTAACGTGAACTTAGATAAAATAAACTGCTCCTAGGCTGTAGCTGTGAGCTTCCACGAGGAAGCTGGGCTGTTTATGCCATGCGAGGTGTTTGCTTTACTTGATCTAATTGGATTTGTCCCTTCCTCTGTTCTATGGAGAGATTTCTAGTGCCACAATTTGACTTGCTGTGTTTTGTGTGGGCAGGTTGGGTGCAGATGGTGTCTCTAATCCTGTTATGCTCCTTATGCTATTATGAAGTGCCATCTTAATGTGTTCTGGCCCCTTGCACTGTCAGCGCAGACTTTGTTGTGGGGGCGCTGTGGCTCCCTCTGTGGGATACAGTTTACTTAAGACTGTGCAATGGAAAGGAAGGCTGGATGGAATGACTCTGGCGGTAAACAGAGAAAGGAATCCCTTCTTCGCTGGAGCAAAGAAGGGGGGGCGCTGCAGAAACACTCCTCCCCACGGGGCCAATCAGCTCACTGGAAAATTCCACAGAGGGGCCGAGGTGTAAGTTATCTGTCAAATCAATGTCTCCTGGGTGCATCTCCAAAACTTCTTAATTTAATTATTTTTAGATCGATACACATTTACTGTATTTTATAAAACTATGCAAGCGGGTTTGACCTGTTATTCTTTTTTTTTTTTATAAAATATATATATAAAATACATGAAAAAGACATGCTTACAAATGATTATACAGTATGTCTTCAGTATGTAAAGAGGAGGTAGCCTATAGCTTTAGGAAAGCAGTATACAGTAGGACAACTCTCAGATGGCCTCCTGAGAGGACGCTCATGGCCAGAGGACACTTTCCGGTCCGGGGACTGTGCGCATGCCTCCTGGGGTGCAGTTTAACCTCCCCTCCTTCGGGGGGAGACAGAGAGATGGATTACTGGGGCTTGCCACATGGTGGCATACAGCAGGATGTGTCCTTTTTTTAGGTGTGAAGGTGGCACTGAAATGATGAAGGCACACTCACACAGGTGTGTGTGTGTGTGTGTGAGTGAGTGTGTGCATGCAATTTAGTTTGGGCTTGTGAGAGTGAGAGAAAGAGAGAGGAGAGAGAGAGAGGAGAGAGAGAGAAAGAGAGAGAGAGAAAGAGAGAGAGAGAAAGAGAGAGAGGAGAGAGAGACAGAGAGGAGAGAGAGGAGAGAGAAAGAGAGACAGAGAGGAGAGAGAGCGAAGAGAGGAGAGAGAGAGAGAGAAAGAGGAGAGAGAGAGGAGAGAGAGAGAGAAAGAGAGAGAGGAGAGAGGAGAGAGAGAAAGAGGAGAGAGAGAGAGAAAGAGGAGAGAGAGAGAGAAAGAGGAGAGAGGAGAGAGAGAGAGAGAAAGAGAGAGAGGAGAGAGGAGAGAGGAGAGAGGAGAGAGAGAGAGAAAGAAAGAGGAGAGAGAGAGAAAGAGGAGAGAGGAGAGAGAGAGAGAGAAAGAGAGAGAGGGGAGATGAGAGAGAGAGAGAGAGAGAGAGAGAGAGGAGAGAGAGAGAGAGAGAGAGAGAGGAGAGAGAGCTCCCTTGGGGCTGCCGTGCCAGCCATTATAGCTGACCTGCCCGTCAGTGCCCTTTGCGTGTTTTTGCCACTGGCCTCTCACGAGACACGTAACCCTAAGAAACATCTGGAACAGATGTTGCGCCTGTTGTGTGCTTCCTGCATAGACCTCTGTCTGACGTGTTACACAGTATGACATGAGCCTTTCCTAAATACAGACTTCTGGATATAAATTGACCGTCTGTGGGAAAATCCTTTAGGCTTTCTAAGCCCTTGTTCAATAATTAGCACATCTAAGCTGTCCCTTGTTACTGTGTACTTGTTTTATACTGCAATGTTATGTGTTTTATGCTTAAACTGTACTTGATGTTATATGTTCTGATACTGTATGCTGCTTTCTTGGCCGGGCCTCATTTGTAAAATGCAAAAAAAAAAGTTACGGATAGCAGCATTAATATTCTACATTTTGACCACCAAGGTTTAGCATTTTTGTGCTGTGTACAGAGAAGAGGCTAATTTATTGTAAGGCAGTGTAACGACCGTGTGAGGCAATGGAAACTCTCAGCAGACTACAGGCAATTTCTCCTGGATATGGAAAATCAGACAGATCGGTGGGTTGAGCCTTACTAATAGAATAAGTCCATCATTTCAGACCCTGAGATACAGTGGCCATTTTTAGGGAGAAATAATAGCCTACAACACACCGGTTAGATTTGAGGCTCACACATGCATCACACCTGCACTTAGGCATTGAGACGTTTCACACTCAGCTTGGGCCTCGAAATATGGTTTTATTCCTGGCCGATCTTTGTGAAACTCAAGCTTGTTGTCTGTCTTTGTTCACTCTCAGACTGCCAGCAGTGCTGCCATGCCTAAGAACAGCTTAATCACTGCTCAGAGCGTTATTGTTCTGGTAAAGTCTGAAGGAGAGGCATTTTCAATGGAACCAGATATTGAGAGACATGTCAATACATGACATAAATAGCTTGATATCATTACAGCTGCCACAAAGAAAGAAATCAGGGGAACTTCTGGCAATTCTAAGATAGGGAGAAAATTATTCATGATTATCTTTAATAGAGCAAGCAATTTATGAGAATTAATAAATTCATTGATAATAATAAGTGTGAATAATAAGAGTAATAAGAGTGAAACATTGAAGATTAAAATTCCCTTTGTGTGAAACCTTGGTGTGGGCCGTTACGCGACCAGACTGACAAAATGGAATCTGTGCTTTTCTGCAATCAAGCTCTGCTCCTCACTTGCTTACTTTCTACAGTACTGTCTCCATGGTGACAGAGTGGTAGGCACTTGGTGTGGTGAAGCTCTCTGCCAGCTGGTGCCAAGCAGTGGACACAGAGAATGATCAGATGCCTTTATCTTTAACTGGCGATGTCCACTTGCCTTGGGAGGCAGCTGGAGAATCCACCTTGCCAGGCCTCAAGCTCACACGCTTGTGGCCGAACCACCAGGGATTCAGACCAATCAGCGTCCCATGAGGAACTACTGACAGCTGCGGGCGTGGTTAATGTGCGACGTTAGCCCGTGACGGACAGATGGTTCATCCAATCACCTGCCAAGCATTTTTTTTTGAAAGTGCCTGCCCTTTTCCAAACAGTTTCCAAGGATGACTTCCCAGATGGTTCTGTGCAAACAACCAATCCGGCGCGTCAGCTTAGGTGTCCAATGACAGCTAATTAACCTTTACTAATGTTCCCCTCTCAGATGGCCTGCCACTGTGGAACTCCGTGACCCCGTTCAGTGTTTACAATGAAGAGCACCCCAGCGGCCACTCAAACCCAGTGACAAGGTCGGGTGTCAGCGCTGAATGGAGAGAGTTACCTGTGTGGTTTACTTTGGAGACGCCGCTATTTCTTTTCCTGAAACAAGAGGAGCCCCAGCGTACAGCAAGAACCGCTGCCCGCATTCCTGGACGACTCCGCGTCATCTGTAGTTTCCAGTGTCCATATTATGGAAATGTTAAACTTCCCTTTTCCTTCTAATATCAAATTTATTTAATTTATTAAAATTAAGTAATTCGCTAAATGTGATTTGCTCACATCGTTCACTAATCCTCCCGCTACATCCACGTTTTGTTTCAAGCTTAAACTGTGATATGGGGTGGGAATTTGGGGTTCTGGGGTACTACAGTGAAATCAAGGACTGTACCTTTGATCAACAATAAACTGATTTGACTCAATGACTACATTCGCCATTTGCTGTTATAAATGTACCAACGTGTACCAACATCTGATTTTGAGGAAGGTTGTGGTGATATACAAAGCCAGCGGAGGCTGAACAGGAGGCTAACATCTCTGCCATTGGCGTAGTCAGACACATCTGACGCCCGCCTCATCAACTCGTTTGCACCTGTGAAGATGTGAATATTATCAGAACTAAAATGATCTAGTCGGCCCCACTATGTCAGCCCCACTCACTGTAGCCATGACAACATATTCACCGTGCACCGGTGAATTATTGACTGTTTGAGGAGTGAATGATAACTTTAGATTATTGTAATTATTGACTGTTTGAGGAGTGAATGATAACTTTAGATTATTGTAATTATTGACTGTTTTGAGGAGCGAATGATAAACCTTTGAGTAATGTTCTAGAAATGCATAGGTGAAGTAACCTTGTTACTTGATGCTGTCCTTATTCTAGGAGAATGTTATCTACTTGCAAAAACTGGTGGTTAACCGGTTCAACTGTTGACAAATGTACTAATTGTAAGTCGCTTTGGATAAAAGTGTCTGCTAAATGCTGTAAATGTAAATGTAAATGCAGTGCATAGGCTACAATCTGATCTACATATTTCCCTGATCTGTGTACTGTTACCGTAGCAACACTGTAATAGGTTTATCAAAACGCTAGTAACAGGCCCAGGTTGCCAGAAACACGCAGACCAACCTTGCTTCTAAATCCGACCAGCAACACTCTCACCAAACAGACCAAGCAGCACTGGAAAGCAAACAAAGGCCAAACTACAATGAGTTACATGAAGTTGGACATGTGCATATTGTTTTAGAACAGTAACACGTTACATTACTGTGTGACAGATAAATATAATGTGATTACAGTAACGTGTTACCCCCAACACTGCGTATTACACAACACATTTGTAAACTGGCAGAAACACAAATTCTGCCAGCATGCATACAATTAAAAAATAATCAAGTGTTATGCACAGACACGCATACGATTTGCATATTAATAATAAACAATATGCTAATCCCCCATAGGCCTAACATGAACAGTTATTGAAATAAACCTATTTCTGTCAAACCTACAGTATGGAGATGCTAGTGTAATCGAAAACCCATCCATGTTTCATTGTGCACAGGTGAAACATCTTCCCCGTGGTGTCACTTTAAATGATTCATTAGGTGTGGAAGGGTAGACTGGAAAAGGTCTGACTAACCAGGTGACCACGGAGGGTTGCTTCTCTCTGTGGGAATCTCTCTCTCTCTCTCTCTCTCTCTCTCTCTCTCTCTCACATACATAAACACGCAACCCACACAGCTAATGTTTATTTAACTGAGCTCA
>JAOEHI010000020.1:329396-345751 GCA_025447815.1 Percopsis transmontana
TGGAGATAGAAATGGCTCATTCAAAGGTAATAACAATATTATGGTTTATTATATAAGGTCTTAGTACACCACTGACATAGTTGTGGATCTTATATTGCATTTATGTCACTAGAGCCACTTAAATATTACACACTGGTCCTTTAAGTACAGTGTATAAGATATAATGTGCGGAGCTGCTGAGTCAGCCAAGCCTTTATTCTTCTTAAAAACAAATATCTCCATGATATCTTGAAAAGAGGGTACACTATAATCAATCATTTTAACTGGTTAATAATTTCCAGTGTTGGTAATTTCCTGAGTTAACAACCAATACTGTTTTAGCACAAAAATAATTTGTCCCTCAACTTTACCCAGTCACCAAAGATTTAGAATGAAAATAAAACTTTTGCCATCTCTGCCCATAATAATGAAAAGAAAGAAAGTAAGTAAGAAAGAAAGAAAGAAAAAGGAAAAAGCAAGAGTCTGACATTTGCCAGGGAGACAGTTTAACAGCTTAGACCTAACCTTTAAAGATGAACACTACAATCTCAAAAGGCTGAGACGTGAAAGGAGTGTCATTACTGTACAGTGACACTGGGATTTGATATTTCTTCGTAAGCATTATACGTGAAACCACCACAGTGCCCTACAGCACTACAAACATCAATACAGTGCAAGTCATACTTGCCCGGCACAGGATAATGCTTTTTTATGATACATGTACAGGACTTTTCATTGATATTACCCGCCACAATGAAGCCAAAAACATTATGTGCCAATGCAGTCTGTCTACTGGATATTACAGTGGTGGAAAATTAATTGCTGCAGCAAAGTGATGCAGTTCAAATATGCAATTATTTTTCAGGATTGAATGATGTGTTAATAGGTAATGTATGTACTTTTTATAGCTAGGTTTGCCCTTATGACATACTGCTGTCATTACAAAAGAATGTTGTTTGCTTGCGATAACTGGTGTATGACCTATTCAACTATTGACAAATAAACGGATTGTAAGTCTCTAAAATCGTCTGCTAAATGCTGTAAATTACTACTGTAACAGACACTGTTTTCCATCTTGTGGCACCTAAAGTGATTTCTGTTCAACCAGAAAAAAGCAAAGTGCATTTGCAGCTCATGACCACAGTGTCAAGCTTTCCTACGCAGTTTTAAGCATTTGCTGCCAATTTGGAGACCTCTGTAGTGTCAACCAGGAAGGGCACGGGGCGATAATCAGATTGGCATGGCCCATCACACCATGTGCCATGTCAAAACAATGGCTGCCAGCCACCTGCTGGCATGCTGGCACGATCTGTGACGTGTTTGGCCGACTGAAGCACCATTTGTAGGGTTAGACTCCCTCATGCAGAACACAGAGGGATCCATTGTCCCTATGGGGAATCACAGACTCGTTCTCTCACTAACACATGCATTCACACGCAACTGGAACACACGCACGCACCCCTGCCTTCACCCACTGTAAAAGCACGTGTGCGCATGCATACAGTATATTGTATATAGCTGATCATTTCCGTGGTGACACTTTTCGCATTTGGATGACCATGCTTTCAGCGAAAAAACAAGAAAAAACTGAGGCCTTACACAGGCAAACACAGCTGTCAATCAATGCCTCCAAAAATAAATGCCGAGCACTTCTGCCAACCCTGCAGAGAATCCAGTCAGTCTATTGTATTAAGGAGAAATGACGGCTAATTTGGAATCTCAACCAGAAAAGTGATGGGGGGCGTGGGGGGGGTTGTCGGTGATTGTTTGCTGCCACACGCTCTGCGGAGCTTTTTGCCCCTTCTGTTGTGGATATTACCTGTATTTGGATATTAAAACTTACGAGCACGGACGCTCTTTGTTGGAACGTACTGTCGGTCTGCGTGTGTTCTCCTGCTCCAGCGCAGTCATCACAGTTAGGTTTTGCTGGGGTTCAAAATTGGCTGGAATTCCCTTTTGGATAGGGAATTTGGGGGGCAAGATAGTCTAGTGGTCTAGGTGTTGGACTCCCAGCCGTAAGGTCGTGGGTTCGAGCCCCAGAGTCGGTTTACTTGTAAGCATCCTTGAGCAAGATGCCTGATGCCTAACCCCTAACCCCTACCTGCTCCATGTAATAGCACCATGTGATTGTAAATCACTTTGGATGAAAGCGTCTGCTAAATGCTGTAACTGTAACTGGATAAGTCATATATTTCCATAGCATAACATGCTCTGAAATGTTGGGTACAGCCGTGTGAATCCTTCTCTTAAGGCACTATTTTATCTCTCCTGCTACTCCGCTATCTGGAAGATAATTAGAGAAGGATTTGATTTCTCACTAAAGTAGTGCTTGGAATTGAATTATTGATAGGGAAAGTCCCAAGCTTCCGCTACCCAGTTCAAATTGTGCTAACCACATACACGACACACACACACACGCGTACAGTATGTTCATCAATGCAAACATGTATGTAATAAAAGTATAAACGTGATGCAACAACGATGATCCGCGTCAAACAATCGTAAAATATTTAAAATATGGTTAATGGCAAAAAATTGCATAAAAATGTCTCATAATCTACAAGGGTCAATGAAAGACATTGGTACAGGGATCGATAACCTGTCTTTTAGCAGCAAAGCAGATGAAAGCCTATGGTGTTTGAATGAAAGAGAAATCAAAACCAATGAAATTGGACTATATTGGACTATATTGTGTGTACACTGTTAAGGGTGAACAATGAATTCAATTAGTTGGAACTAATTTTTTAATTTGGTATTCATTTAGATTGCCAGACAGTATCTGAGTCTGTTGTAATTCTAAAGGTAAGGTCTAAAAGGATTTCTTAAGCCTTGGCTACAGAGCTTACAGTATGAGGTAGTGAGAAAAAAAACAACAGTACTGTAGTTCATACATATGACATTTCATTTGTTTCCTAAGGATTTCCTTACAGGTCTGTGCACTGGACACTTGTGTACATTTACATGTGAACACATTATCTGCGTGGTTATTTATGACACATTTGCATCCAACGGCACATGTTTAAAGCATACTGTTCTAAATGGAAATGTCAAGGAGCTGACAAAAGCCCAATAGTTTGCCCGAGCCTAATGGTGGAGTTTGCGGCCTTCACCACGGGGGAGAGAGGACAGCTGGGGTGATTTGTAAGCGGAACAAAGTGTTAAATTATCGCAGGACATGCACTTGTACATTATGTCATCCTAGAGAGGAAGGCGGAACCACTGGCGGGACAAACAGAATGGCACCGCGCACTTCAGAACACTGCTTGTCCAAGGCAGGAGGGCATGCGATCCAGCTTTACCACGGGACGTTTAGAGAAGACGACAGGGTAAGTTTCTGTATGTCTGATAGCTTGGTCCGTGTCTGCCCTCTCTGCAGACGCTGAGCTCAGGAGGGTCTCAGGTCCGTGTCAGACTGGGGCTTGGACACACTGCATACTGGTCACATCCATCCAGCCATGGTGTAAACTGGCTGACAGTCAGGCATGCTTCCTCCCCGGTCCCCTGCCATACATGGAGAGGCCGACCCCTGCCTGAAACACCCGTAGCTAGCCTCCCTCTTTGTCCTATATTTTCTTATTCCTCTCCTTCACTCTTTTGCTCCTATTAATCTCTTCCTACCCTAGTTTACATTACTTATATCCCCCGTCTCCTCCGCACAGAGCCCCCCATTAGCGCTTTGTTCTGACGTAAGCTTGTGTAAACAGTGCTTTATTGCCTGTCTGATGGGAAAGGGATTGCCTGACACAGCCCCAAACAGCCCCACACAGCCGCACTGCTTTACTTTGCGAAGTGAATCAATCAAGGGAACTGTTTTAATCTGCATCTGTGATCTATTCCACCGCTAATCTGCTCCATCTTATTTCTCCAACTGGTGTCCGGGCTGCAGTCTATTGTCGGCCTACTAGGGACTGTCTGGCTGTTACTTGCTGTATTTGTCTAAGTGACAGCGTCTGTCCGCCTGACTAACCTGTCAGTCAAAGAGAGAACACTGGCTGAGCCTGTGGTGGCTGACAGTCTAATGTTCTCTCTGTGACTTAGACTAAGCGTGGTCATCAGTTAAAGTGCTTTATAACGGCCCGAGAACACCAAGACCAAGACAGATGATTGTATTCATTTGAAACACACCTGTGTAGGTGAAGGTGTAGACAGTAGACACCCAGGTCTCTATTGAAAAAGACATTACTAATCTCAATGAGACTGCCTGGTGCAGTGGTTTGACTCTATGAGCTCTGTAGGGGAGAAGTAGAGAGGAATGCGAGAAAATAATGTCTTGTCTGAACAAATAAAGGATGACATTAAAATGTTGCATTTACGTCCCACTGTCTCCCTGAATAATAGTGACTGATTAAAAGAAATTGCTTTTTTAAGTGGCACGCTCCTGTCAAGGAATCATTTTGTGCTGCTTTTGACTGGGATCTATGGATCTTTTGTTTAAAGTGATTAGGGTTCAAAGGAGGCATCGCAAGCATGACTAATCACTTTTTGGCATTAGACTTTGAGAGTGTGAGATCAGCCTCAGATTAGAAAACAAATCCTCAGAGATTTGGCAATATGCTAGCACTATCCAAACACACAACACACAACACACAAGGTTTCCAGGACATAACCGCCCGGATTTCCGTCTTAATACACATTTTTTAATCTGGACAGGGCGTTGATGAAAAAGTGCTAACAAACTGCCATGTCCTTTAATTTTGCCAAAGCCCTGTCCTGCTAGACACACTGGATCACACTATTGCACATTAGCACAATAAGAGCTTTTGGATAGTTGTGAAAGACAGCGTACAGTAGGATGATTGTTACTATTATTAAAGGACATGTTTGAACATGTTCAATCCTATGGGGTTCCATTTGTGCCGAAAATCTGACGACATGCGTCTATGTCTGAACATGTGACAAAACATTTGTCTGTCGATTCAACTGTGAACTGTAGCCCACTTTGTGGAAAAACTATTTGGACAATAAGATTGTATGTGTCGACTGATCACCTGACAAAACATTTGTCTGTGTCAATTCAACCTTAAACTGTACTTCTGTCATCTAGTTGCACTACCAGTTGTACTTAAAATGTCGATTTCCATCTTTTAATTTGGTGCATTGCACAACCTCGCTGACATGACTTTACGTTATGTTTCACTGAGAATAAAAACAAACAAAGCAAAACCTGTTTTCTAGCCAGTTTTATTCCATAGCTACAGCTGTGGCAAAAGTAGTAGACTGTAAACAGTGGGTAATTGAAGCTAATACTCAATCTGTTTGTCTTCCTCTAATGAAGACATGCGTGACTATACTGTGTGTCCTGTTTTCAAAAAGGAGATTTATCATTTTTAAAGGCTTGACAGTTGCCCATTGGACTGTCTCCTATCCTTTACATTTTATCTTGGAGTTTCTTTGGCCTCCCCCACTGTAGAGTTACCAAATTGCAACTCTATAAACATGCCATTTTCAGTCCACTGCACCAAATATAGTCCGATGTGTGGTGGCCAAACTAGGTCAAAGGCAAAGTTTCTGGCAAAATAAGGTGGTGGTTTAATTAACCAAAAAGGTAACCATCGCAGGATTTAACAGAACCCATAAACTCACACAGCAAGGAGGGGCATAGCTTAAACAAAGGAGACACCATGATTTGAATTTATAAGCCTAATCTAAAGACACACACCACATACCAAATACCATACAAGGTGACAAAATGCTGTGATAAAATGAATGAATGTATGTAAAACGACTTAATAAGTCTTGAGAGGTTGAATGTAGGGTGGTACTGCACGGGAACAGGGTCAGGTGAAAAGGGAGGGGGAGACATTTTCACACCCACATGCGCCTGTCCAGAGGGACTCTTTGGAGTGAGCGGGTTCTCTCCACTGTCTCAATTGGGCTGTCTGAGAGCTGTCTCAAGAACCACAAATGTGTTCATGTAAGGCAAAGGAGTCAGGTTTCCCACAGTACACTAACCCTTTCAATTCACATCGCACTGCTCGGTTTACATGGGATCCATCCATTCTGCGCTCCTGTTCTCATAGGCTACAGGCGACAGCCTTGTGACAGCTTGGAAGGTCAGCATCACCGTAACGAACCAGCCAGATGATGAATTCTTAACAAGGGCGTAGGTTTGCATAGCGACGGCAGGGACATGTCCCTATCACTGTTTTGGGAGGACAGAATTGTCCCTACCAATATTTGAGCGAACTCGTTCACGGTATCTTTGGAGTGAAGACATACCGGATTATTCCGATGTTAGACGACCAATTTCCTGTAGGCATGCTAGCTAGCATTGGATTGGCTGAAAGTGAGGGGGGCGGGGCTATCTGAAGGCTCACGTCACATGCAAATGTCGTACTCACTGCCAGACACGGAGGAGGCAAGCCCTGACAACGGTACATCATCAGGGCTTGCCTGCCAGTCAGTCTGTACCTCAAGGGACGGTAAACGGCGGGGGACACGTCCAGAATCTTTTTAAGTCATTTGTGTTTTCCTTTCCATAAATAAAGACATTTACACCATAAATTGATGCAGAAAAGGCGCATAACAATTCACCAGAATGCAGGAAGGTAAGTGTTGGATCTCCCAGAACCCCCCCCCCACTTAATGTGTCCCTACGCCCACAGTTCTTAAACTTGATGAAAGCAAAACACAGTACCGCTAACGCACAGCTTTTAATGCACACACTCGCTCTGTCCATGTCCTGCAACAGCATGACTAGATGATCACTTGCATTGACAACCTAAGTGAAACAGGAGGAAATGGTTAGAGAGACAAATGAGTGGGAAATGGAACAGACCTGGAGCTGATGACAGTCACAGAACAACACATTCGCTACTCACTATTGTGACCAGTTTTGGTCATAAACGGCCGACAGTTCCGCTTCACAACCACCACAACTGGGTCACCACACTCCTCCTTGCCCCTTTGCCTTACTTCTACCTTCCTTCATTTCACCTTCCTCGTATTCTCTTACCCTTCCCCTGAGAGGCTTCCAATCTCAGCAGAGCCACACGATATGGCATACGCCAAGTGGCCTATTTAACTCTCCTTCAACTGAGTCAAAGAAATACATGCGGGACAACATCCCTGCATATCCCTCCACGTTGTCCTATATTTCCTGCTGGCCACGACAGAGGCTAGCTCAGGGGCGAGCTCAGGGGCTTGTGGCTGCTATAAGGGGGCGCAGCTGAGGCAAAATATGAAACAAGAGCGATGAGTGGGAAGCCGCTCTGGTGGAGCGAGAACGGGGCCTCGTGGGAATGCTGCCTGCCTAGAGATTAGCAGGATAGTGATTGAAAACTCAGACAATACACCCACACTTGCCTGCCAGCCTGCTGGTTACTCAGTTACTCCGCCCCCAGTGGTTCTAATGCAGGGTAGGGAAAGCACTCACATTTAGGTAATTGTGCAAGACCTCTGCGAGGACCTTTTAATGAAAAAACGCCCTCGGATGACATTCAATGGGTGTACGGGGCATCCAACAAGGTTTCAGGTAGGCTACATGAGTAGGCGTGCCGGCTTTAGTTACGCCCTGGTGACAATCTTGCGTGATGCCGGCGAATCGGATCAGAAACCTCTTAAGGTGACCTCCTGAGTCTCGTGCGGTGCGGGTCGCCGGAGATACTCCGCTATCCGAAGCCCTGCCACTGAATGTAATTACAGCCATTGGCCATTTGTTGCTGTAGGGGCGACCCGCACCAGGGGGGCCATCTCAATTTATATGGAGATTAGCACAAAGAGATTATCACCATATGTTTGTGTGCTGTAGCTGCCATCTGATATTGGGAACAGTAGAAGTAGGTGTATTTTGCTTGAGGGAAATATACACCTACAGTAGCGTATAGGGGCAGGAGTTGGCCTACCTGTAAGCCTCCTTGAGCAAGATGCCTAACCCCTATCTGCCCCTACACTATCATGTAATAGCAGCATGTAATTGTAAATGGCTTTGGATTAAAGCGTCTGCTAAAGGACTTGATTGTATGCTAAGTTTTCAAAAAATTTCATTGGAATATGAAGACCAGGAATTCATATGGCTGTATCGTGCAGTGAAGTGTGAGTGATAATTCCTGATGGTGCAGTAGTGTTTTGTCACAGATTTTTCCACATTACCTTTTTGAAATAAATAGAATAAGATGATGACCCAGAAAAGCCTTTGAATCCCTTTTTTATATTCTGTGATTCTTATCCTTAGACATATGTTTGTAGGCCTACAGTATATGCTGGATCATACAAGTGTAGGCTACTTATGATGTGGGGAATATTTTATGCAGATATTAAGGCTGAAATCCACTAAGAAGATGTCAGCCGACCCTTTTGCTTGGTGGCCGCTGTGTCGGGGTGATCGGTGGAGGTTCAGCATGTTGAATTGGGGATGTTTTTGAGGGAAAAAGAGCAGTATTTTCAGGCTATTTCAAAAATAAAATAAACAAGACAGAACACCACTGAAATACTACACTTTGTCTGCATGAATTACATTCGTAGAGCAGGTGTTTCATCCAAAGAACCATCAGAACATGTTATGTATTAGCATTAGCCTACAGTACCAAGTAAAATCTAGATCTGCAAATGTGAGAGTGTGCCTTTGCGCACTCCAAACATGTGTCTCAAATTCAAATCCACACAGTGGCGGTTTGGATTTCAATTCGGTCTGTGAATTCGAAATTAAAGTGTAGTTCCTTTCAACTGAGGCATTTCATGGTGAACACAAATTCCTCTCAGATATTATGCACATATATATTACACTATAAGCAAATACTCTTACTAAAACAGGAGGTTTTAAATTGCCTGAAATCATGCAATGATGCTAAATCTTACACGCTACGGTACCTCTTTCCATACTAGGAAAAAATGTGCCAGTAACAATTTCAGACATACTGTGTCTTTAGACAAACCTGCAGCTAAACCTGCAGCTAAACCTGCAGCTAAACCTGCAGCTAAACCTGCAGCGTTTTACACTGTACTGCGTACGGAGATGCTGCGGAGCGTGAAACATAGTGTGAAACCAGAACCTACTGCGCCAACCATCTCACCATGGACACTAGGCCGTCCAACCAGTCGGTTAAGTGCCAGACTGTATAAACACCTAAACATGGACTTCTCTTTCCAGAGTATCGTTTAGTTTAGTGGAAGTGGAAAGGATCTCTCTCACTCTCTCTCTCTCTCTCTCTCGCTCTCTCTATCTTAATCTCTCTCTTTCTCACCCTAAATCATGTCCCTGTCATTTCTTGTACCGAAGTAGACCAGAAAAGGCCTGGAAAAAAAGCTTTCATGTACTTGTGACACTGACAAGGCACCTTGGGGAAATCAGATGATCCGAACAGTTGGATGACGTGCCGTGAAAAGCTCCTTTTCTGTCCCAAAGAACTAAATGATAACATCAGTGTGTCTATTCAGGGAGTGTGCCAAACCCAGACAGATACATAACAGAATACTCGAGAGAGGATGAAGGGGCAGGATAAAAGCGTGCAATAGCAAAGACCTTTACAGGACAGTCTGGCCACTCGGCAGCCATCTTGGTAACGCCCGCGGGCAGGTCAGTGCAGCCACACGATTGGCTTAAATAGGTTTCCCGATCGACCGCTATAAAGCAGACGATTGGCCATTTGGGGGGAGGGGCGGAATGTGCATACAACCGCCAGCTTTGGCGTTACCGACTCCCATAGTGTTCCATTCAGGGTTCTAGGGGTTAGTGGTCTGCGGTGTGTCCCGTGTACGCACGCATGTTTGCATACACGTCTATGGAGGTTTATCCACAGACAACAGACCCTAGGGGAGAGGGTTTCTCTCTTCCAGGTGGAGGACACTGAAATTGACTGCGTCACTCTGGGGGTAGACACCACAGTCCCACAAGGCTCTGTCTTATTTCAATGAGCAGCGCCCAGTATAATATTTACAACCCCTTCTTTCCAGCCCGGTTTTCCCCAAGTCTCATAGGACACAAGTAATTAATAATACAACGAAACCCCACTGGGAAAAGGCGCTCGGCTGGAAAATCTGTGGCTCCTTCAGAGTCAGTAAACGTGGATTGTTGTTGTCTATGCATAAATTAACTAATAAGAACAAAGGACGCCCTTTAAATTATCTTTTCATTATTGACGGACTTCGTTTTAATTGATTATTCTTTCCTATGAGAAGTAAAGAGCACGGGAAGGGAGGCATTGATCGAGTATCAAAGCGAACTGTTTTCCTCTTTGTACATTGCCGTAGCACTGGTACCACAGACCGCTCCCCAGGACAAATGCTGGTTTTGTTTGGTCCACGTAGGCACCCATAGATTCTGCAGATCAACGAGGGTTTAAACCAAGTGGAAAGCTGGACCCCATCTCCTTCACCCTGGAAGGACCTGGGAGATCAGTCATTCGGACATTTAATCCCCGATCGGACTCCCCCTCAGGACAAGACTACATCAGAAACCACATAAAAACCACAGCAATACAGTCCTCAACAGCAGGACTGGCATGTCCATTTAAAGTGATATTAAACTTTTGTTAAGCCCTCAACTGGATAGCTTACTTACAATATACATCAATTCCGCACGCAGGACGCTCGGGAGGTTTTGGTTCCATCTCTAGACAGGAACACTGAGCCCATGTTTGAGTTGTAAACGGAGAAGCACAGATGACGGGATTGAGTGTTTAGTTCATGTGTTTGTTAACTGAAGGCTTTTTGTTCCCTCTGTATTTGTTTAAGAGCTGAGGCTGTCGAGCTAGCGCTGTCTGTGGGACAGTGGGACACGGCTCACCCATGTGCAAAGAGACTTCCTTGTTATTCATCATTCAATAAGGAATTATTAAAGGTCCACTAAGTGATGTTTTAGGGTGCTTTAACACCTGTCACAAACATCCAAACTTGAGTAGAAAATGAATTGGTGTGCACATAAAGACACTTACAGTTACAGAAAAATGTATATAGATTATATTAAATGTGTTTTAAACCATCTTGACTCAAGTAAAAGATTCAAATAATTGGTACAGAATTTGCTATTTTATTCTACATGCCCCTGCAATAAAGGTCATGCTTACGGTATGTTTATGATTATGTTTACAATAAGGTTTGCGTTGCCGCAGGTGCATCTACGGCAGTAGGTGTCAGTATATAGTCCAAGAACCGCAGTTTGAGGGTAAAAGTCCATACTGGCCCGGCAAACATAATAAGTGTAAACCAACATATAGAAAATGATATTGTTAGCATCGTTTCAACATTGTTAACATTTATGCAAGGTTATATGCTCGTAGCCAGTGTAATGTAACTTGAGGCTTTTGTTTAATTTGAGCTGTCTACTATTGTATGGCGACAGACATGATGCCCAACAGAGCTGAGACTGGCGGTGATCTTGTGTTCGTTAGACTCTGTTGTTGACTGCTCGTCCATGGGGCTTTCAGGTGTTGGGTTATGTATCAGGTTCAGGTAATTACTGTTCCACCGGCTGGCAGACACCTCCACAGCAACGCAAACCAGCCTCCGCTACTCTCCTGCGAGTGTGGTGCTAGGAACACTGAACACTGTCTTTAGGTGTTTGTGTCGTTTGATGAAGACACTGGGTGAATTATGATGTTGATGTCTGCAAAAGAAACATTTAAAGAAGGCGACGCCCAACGCGTTGCTATTGTGGAGGACAGGGATGAAAACAAAGACTAACAAAGCTCTGTATGGCAGTGAACTTCTGGAAGTTGTTCCAAGGCATTATATACTTCGCCCAACCCACCATCTATATTTAGACTTATATAAGACTTGCAATTGAGGGGCCCTTTGCAGCACAGGCTGCCAACATTATTACTGTTTTAGAGCACTTTCTTTGTTTCTTTTAGCTTTCAGCATGACAGCAGAGGCGGACGTACTGTACACATCGAGCAAGGTAATGGGGCGAGAAGGAGGTAACACAGTGTGATTTGAATATGTCCACTTAGCCTCATCTACCATAACATAGGCTGTCATGTGACCAGCTCACTTTCAACAGGCAACAGAACGGAGCCACTATTCAAAAGTGGCCCAGCTGCTGTACAGACCAGTGTACTAGTACATTGTATCGGTAGCTTTTCCACTGTGGAGAATGCTCCCTTGTTAAAACAGACATGTTTCACAAGTACAGTATCAGAATGCAAACGAAAAGAGCAGATATTACCTCCGAAAAATGTGCCGCCTTCGAGGCCATCTTCAGGATAACCTGCATGCTATACTGTTTGTTCACACGCAACTACCTCCCTCAAGTTTAGAATGGGAGCTTTCTTTTTCCACTATATCAAAGAAGCTTGATGTCTTACTTACAGAATTTAGCAGACGCTTTTATCCAAACAACTTACAATTAGTACATTTTTACATGGAGCAGATAGGGGTTAGGCATCTTGCTCAAGGATGCTTACAGGTAGGCCACCTCCGGGGATTGAACCCACGACCTTCCGGCTGGGAGTCCAACACCTAGACCACTAGACTATCCTGCCCTGATGTGGTGTTCTGTACACCTGTAGGGTTATATGTAAGTAAGTAAGTAAACTTTATTTATATTGCACCTTTCACAGACAAGATGAGGCACAAAGTGCTTTACAGCAAAGAACAAATTAAAAATAACAAGTAAAATAACCATAAAACATGTGACGTACTCTAACCAACAGTATAAATCTACTTTATTTAACACGCTATCGCTCCAGTTTCTTATGGCTGACTTTCTAGGAACTTCTGCTTTACTCACATTTGACCTCTCACCTCTTGTAAATGTCTGTGTGGCTGCAGAGGTCTGCAGCCACACAGGTTCAAACAGAGGGGCGACTGAGGAAAGGATTATACTGTGTGTGTATGTGTGTGTGTGTGTGTGTGTGTTTGTTTGTGTGCAAGCAAGCGTGCATGTCTGGATGTGTGTGTGCAGTGTAGAGTGTTGCCCCAGCTGGCTTTAGTGATAAGCTAATGTAGCCTACCAGATCAGCCCTCGCCATGGAAACCCTAAAGGCAAATGGAAAAGGCATTTAAGGTAACACGGTTGCCTCCTTCGGCTCAGGGCCAAATAGGTCAAATTGAGACTCATAAAGCACAGATATCAATATCGCATGTATATGTATATTCATAACTTTTAATCCTCTCTACCATTCTAGAACGGACCTGTCAATTTCTGGTGCTGTAACACCTGCTTTTCCCCCAGGGCATCAAAGAGTTATAAGAGTTATCTTACCTTATCTTATCTTTACCTTATCTGATCCGTCAGCTAACAGTAAGGGAAATGCTCTGTGAGAATATCTGCTCTGGTTGGTCAGGTAGCCCCTGCCTTTGTTAAAAGTCCATTTAGATTTTGCCAGGCGCCCCGAGATTTCTGACCAATCAGGGCCTCTTTTCCTGATTTGTCCGGCGAATCTACCTTGCTTGTCAATCACATGAATGTGCGCACACAGCTACAGCAGACCAACGGGCTCCAGAGGGAGGGAGCAGATATTGTTATGCCTTTACAGTATGCTATAAAACAATATATTCACTGCTTGTGCCCTCATGCACAAGTAAGCAATGAAACGATTCTTACTGATCATGGGTCAAAACATGTGAGAACCGTCACAGGCAATGACTCGTAATTAATCCGAAATGTTACAATAATTGCATCACATGTAAAACAAACATGAACATGAATAAATATACAAACAAAAGGCTGCACGTGGGAATCATTTCTGTAGTCGCATCACTTGCTCAAACTTGCTCAAATGTCTGTGTAGTTGAACCATTGTACCTTGCAGTGAAGTATTTTAAATACAAATATCAGGGGTAAGCAAAAAGACTCCTATAGAATCTAAATACTGCATAAGCCTCTGCTTGATACTATGTAATTTCGTTGTCATTATGTTGGTAAGGTTTTATTGGCATAAAGAGACTGGTGGCATTTCTGTTTAGTTTTATCCGGCAAATAGCAGGATGGCCAGTGTGTATCTATGGGATGGGTAACTTCACACTACAAGTCACTTGATTATTTAATGGTGTCAGATGAACTAATGACAAGACGTTTAGTTAACAGAATGGCAGAAAACTCTCAGATCAGAAGTGTGGGTGTTGATGGTTCGTCTTAGAGCTCATGTTTATGAGGTTTTCTTCTCCACAAATGTTTCTGCCAGTAGCACTGGAATGAAAAGTTAGCGAGCAATTAGTCAAACCCTTTAGCAAGTTTTGGCAATGACTCAATGATTGCTAATCACAACACCTAAGTCAAACGGACCCAGCATTATTATCTTCAGCTACTGCTGTGTTTACCTTACCATGACAGTTCTGTGAGAGTCAATTAATCAACAGAAAACCACTGCTTGTAAGCGGTGTAAAGATGAAAACCACAAACAAAAGTGTCATTATCACACAGCTAAAAATATGAAATGGCATGACGGCTGCTTTTATCATAAAATAAAACATTCAACTTAACAAACAAGGGTCGTTCTCTTTTTCAGCTAATGTTGTGAGGTTGGTTGTTGTCAATATTGGTTTAGTTTTGAACGCAACAGTTGTGGGTACACACATATTAATTACAGTATTGTATTTATAGTTGCCTTTATTTCAAGCCTTGCTAATGTTTTTGCACTAATTAGTATCTAAATGCTGATTAGGCTGTTTGGATGTGAATAACCACAGAGTAGGAAGTAAAACAACGTTTTAGGGAAAGGATATTGAAAGAGAAGGGATAAAGGAGAGAAGGAAACGAAGGAAATCAAAGAAAGAAAGGGGGCAGCTCATCATCTTGTTCATCAAACAACAACTCTGTGTAAGCCTACTTGTAAATATATGTAAATATAAAGTATATATATATATACTTTTTGCACTAATTAGTATCTAAATGCTGATTAGGCTGTTTGGATGTGAATAACCACAGAGTAGGAAGTAAAACAACGTTTTAGGGAAAGGATATTGAAAGAGAAGGGATAAAGGAGAGAAGGAAACGAAGGAAATCAAAGAAAGAAAGGGGGCAGCTCATCATCTTGTTCATCAAACAACAACTCTGTGTAAGCCTACTTGTAAATATATGGCAATGGAATTAGTCTGAGCTGAAGAAACAGCTTCAAACATACAGTAAACACTGTGATCCAGTAAAAACCTAGAAGAAAAGATCCTAAAATACCCTTTTTTGAGCAACTACAAGCCTATTATTAGCACACAGCAGCATACAGCATACAGGAATTAAAAAAAAGGACAGGCAGTTGAAAAATTAGGGAGGGGGCAGACACAAAAACAGTTACAGGAGTAAGTCGGTAACTGAAATACTACAGCGCAAGCAACAACTAAAATACTACACTAACAGCAGGAACTGAAATACTACAGCTTTCCGTTGCTGCTATACTAGAAATTTCTATGCATATCTGACTGGTCTCCTCTTGAGAAGGTTTAGCACAGTGGTTTAAAAACTTTTTGAGCCACGACCCCCAAAAAGAAGCAATTGACCATTTGTATAATTCAGTCATTTAGCCAATGCTTCTATCCAAAGTGACTTACAGTGAGTATAGATACAAGTGTTAAGGCATTTGGGTTGGGCATGTCGGGGATCAAACCCACACTCTTTCGACTGGGAGTCAACCACCATATCAAATAGCCTATCCTGCCCCCATCAGTTCAGAGTTAATTTGCGAACCCTCCTTCGCAAATAGCATAAAAACCTATGTACGTATATAATACAAAAGATTGCCACCGACAAATGTTATAGGGATTTAGCTTTTAGCTTTCCGAGCACCACTATATATATACTGTATATATATATAATACTGCAGCCTGTGTTCTCAGGGAATTGTAATGTCTTCGTCATCCATTCCGTTCCAGTCTTAAGACTATTCGTCTGCCAGCCCACACCGGTTGAGTATCGGGCGGTTAATACTGTAGAGCACAGCAGATCCCTTGATTCTGACAGAGCGCAGTAGTGTAGATGGTGATCTGAAACTGTATACACACTGTAACATCTGATGGGCAACTGCAAGAGCAGTTCCCCATCCAGTTAGTTGGTGTTTTCCGTGCGTTCCGTGTTCCTGCTCCAGTCCTGGTTTTCTGTCTCTCCCGTTGCTTTGTGTAGTTAAACCATAGACTGTTTAAATAAAGATTTAAACCCTGCGCTCGTGTCCGTTTGTTGCTAGTTGTTGTTTGTTCCTTTCTAGGCCCCTGTGTTCTGTTGCATGTTACCCTGTCCGCGGTTCAAGTTGCCGATCCAACTTGCCTGTACTTTGACCGCGATTCTGCCTAGTAAACACCTTTCTCATGTCTCCGATCCATCACACCACAATTACACACACACACACACACAACAGCCCTCACAGTCCTTACAGAGGAGTTGATAGGGCATATCTGAAGTGCAGTAACACGAGTCACACACTTCTGTCTACCGTAAATGCCACGCTGTTACAGTACAAGCCAGCCTTTCCAAGGCTGAAGAACTGAGCGACTGGTCCAACGCTCCTTTT
>JAOEHI010000020.1:352212-377264 GCA_025447815.1 Percopsis transmontana
TATATGTATATATATATATATATATATATGTGTGTTAGTATACAGTTTAATTTACTTACTTTTCTCACATTCTTTTCAGGGTAAGTTCATGCTGATAAAAAAACATTTTTGGGAAAAGACATTTTTTCTTTATTTTTATTGTGCTCATCTTTACTGAAGGTGCACAGAATTCTGCAGGGCACTGTTCCAGATGAAGTCATTAAAACGTCTATAAGCTTTATTAGAATCTTGTCAAAGCTATATAAATTCATCTTATAATTCATCTGCGTTTCATTTGGTTCGACTTAGAACTCCAGGTATCCTCCAATTAGATCAGGAGACTTTGATGTATTGCTTTGAGATTTATTTATTTTTTTCTTATGGCTTTGCCGCAGTTTATTTATATGCATGTCAGGAAACCGCATTTATATTCTGTTTGGTAATATGCTGTTAATATGTACTGAGGTGTACGGGAACTCAAACAGCCTTATATGAGATGGACCATAGAAAGTTAATCAACCTCAACCGAATTAAATTTCAGTCTGCTTAAATGACCCGGGTTACTGTTTGGGAAAATCAGTTCATCAGGAGAACTTTGTAATGGCTCTGTGGGTGCTTCAGCTCAGTGCTTCAGGCAACGCTGATACGTACACGTCAATCACGCACCAGATGGAAATGTGGCGATTTTCTAAGATGATTGAACTAAGTAAGGGCTCCCACAGGTTTTGGATTTCCCGCACAGACATATTTAGATCAAATAATGAAGGTAGTGTAGGTGAAAGCATGCATGAATAATTATGGAATCTGCCATGGAAAATGGGAAAACATGCGACATAAAAGCCATTTGACCTTCAAAACACTGATTCATGTAAAAGCATAAAGTAGTCAAAACTACACCGATGGTATTCCACATAAGAAATATGTGCTGCAGACCTATACACTGCTAAGCAACTTCCTGGTGGCCCACAGGTTTGTAGTCAATAAACCTTTTTGAGTTATTATATAATACTATCTAACTAATCTAAACCACACAACATCATAAAACTAGATTTATAACCTGCAGTATTTAATCCTTGTTGTTGAAACTGCCATTACAGAAACCTTGTTTTGGGGCAGGATAGTCTAGTGGTCTAGGTGTTGGACTCCCAGCCAGTAGGGGGCAGGATAGTCTGGTGGTCTGGGTGTTGGACTCCCAGCCAGTAGGGGGCAGGATAGTCTGAAGGTCGTGGGTTCAAGCCCTATAGTTGGCCTACCTGTAAGCAAGATGCCTAACCCTTATCTGCTCCATGTAATAGCAGCAGAATATATATATTGGGATATAAGCTGACCTAATTATAATTGTCCAAATATATAGTGCCTTGCATTCCTCTCTACTCCCCTGCATGTCTGTAGGCTCACATCTTTCCTACCCCCCCAATGCACTTTTGTTCACAGTTGTGTTTCAAACATAAACAGTGCACTGGGAAGGAGGTTCAGGGTTCTGTGGGCACCATGACTCATTCGAGGTGTGGACCTTTGGCTTACATTTCACTCTTTTCTATAATTTCTTTATTTCAGTCTCTTTTAAGAAATTTTAGCTAGCATCAGATGTAGAGTTCATCTTAAAGGTTGTGGCATTCATTTTGTTGCCACATGAATGTTGTTGATGACGGTACCAAAACTGGTATGCAGCCTTTTCACTTGGTTCTCACTTTACATTACACATTTTATTATTATATATATAGAGGCATCATTACATGGGTATGCCACATTACTTTCTGTATTATGTAATTGACATCAGAATCAGCATTATTGCCAAGTAGGTCTACATTCACACATTTTCTTGGTGGTATTAACAACAATAATATCAAATATGAAATATATATAGGTAGAAAATAACGGCAATTAGGTAAAAATAAGGAACCAAATAAAGTGTGAAATGAAATTGGACAATGTGCAGCAAATGTGCAGCAAATCTAAATAAATAAATTGCATTAATATGGCATTTTAGCTTACATTAAGATACAGAGGTTGTGTGTTAGCGAAAGTTTTTGTGGTACCTGGTGGTTCGTGGTGTAAAAACATTTCATTATAGCTAGTTTGTATTGGACTATGTTGGTCTGTTTTTACTCAACATGCCACCCACTGCCTGTGAATTGTTGACATAATATAATCCTTAACTTGTCAGCAGTGGTTTTATTTGGCCCATACAGCATGTGTTACACCGTCCGTGTTATTAGAGGTAATAGCTTTGCTTGTGTTTTACAACCTGTTATCAGGTTTAGATATGATCGACACATCTGGCAACATGGGAACCTCGCTTCTAACCAAAGGACACCGGTTTAAGCACGTAGCCATAACCATCCACCCTGCTGAAGTTTCCCTATATTTGACATTTAATGTATTTATTTCATTTTTATTTAATTTGGCATTTAGCAGACACTTTTAACCAAAGCAACTTACAATCACTTGGTGCTATTACAAGGAGCAGGTAGGGGTTAGGCATCTTGCTCAAGGATGCTTACAGGTAGGCCATCTCCGGGGATCGAACCCACGACCTTCTGGCTGGGAGTCTTACACCTAGACCAGATTGATGCATCAACAGCTGAAGGGAAATTACACTAAACATATGTGCTCCAGGTGAGGCTCCAACTCCCAACCTCGGCATCGCTCTACAGGTTACTGTCATATAAGTACCGCGCGCTGACCGATTGCGCCACTGGAGCACTTATTTAGTGACACTACCTCCCTGTACTGTTCTGTGGGGCATGTGCTCTTTGGCGCCCCCTTGCCTAGGGTCAGCAGAGCAGTTTTTGCAGTAGATAAATCAATGCCCAGTGTTTAAAGGGTTTGAAAGGTACTACAACTTATGATAATTCTGGGTTCAGACGTACGTTTCTGTGAGGGAGCTTTAACATTTTTAAGGTGCACTGTCCAATTTAAAATGTGGCTTTTCAATAAATATGATCAGTCCAGCAGTCATTCCACTATCCCTCTTTATGTGGATGGGAACTGGTAGCTGGAGCATATCCCTGCTTATTTTTGTCAGTTAGCCAGTTGTAGTCTCCCAGCGGTTTTCTGCCTAGCTATCTAATCAACTGTTCCCTCTCCCTGCTTGTCACAATGTTTGTTAAATAAGAGGATGATGAGATGGTTCAGCGTTTGTGACAAGTGCTAATGGCCTGGATCTGAGGTTAAGTCGAGGAAAAAATGATCATCTTTATCATGATGCTAATTTGTTTTAACGTGATATTTTCTTTGTGCATTTACCTAACGTAGATGCTTCAGCAGTCGGTTAGCTGTCTTACAGTACCCTACTTTAAATGTAGCTACACTCTGCATGTGTTGTAACTAATTACATTCCAGCCCCAGCTCACAGTTTATGTTTTGAAACCCAACTGTGCACAACAGTTGGTATGGCTGTAGGGGAAAACCGTAGCGGGAGGAGGAGAGAGGAATGCCAGCCACACATCAGTCTGGTGTGGGAGCGGCACACAATCTTGGAGTTTAAAGCCAAAACAATGTTTTGCGATTCTGGGACAGTGTCCCTTTTAATTCATCACAATGAGGTCGTTTAGCAGACGCTTTTATCGAAAGCGACTTACAATTACATGCTGCTATTACATGGAGCAGATAGGGGTTAGGCATCTTGCTCAAGGCTGCTTAGAGGTAGGCCAACTCTGGGGCTCGAACCTATGACCCTCCAGTTGGGAGTCCAACACCCAGACCACTCCTGCCTCACCTCTTAGGACCTTGTTAGAATACTTCAGTATGTGTTAGCCACCGTATGCTAACTGCTATATACAGGTTGATGCATCAACAGCTGAAGGGAAATTACACTTAAGATATGTTCTCCAGGTGAGGCTCCAACTCACAACCTCGGCATCGCTCTACAGGTTACTGTCATATAAGTACCACTATATAAGCACCACTAGAGCACTTGCTTGTTGTTAGATTCCAATATGTAGTAGTAGCAATACTAATATGTTTATCTATCACCTTCCCATGCCGTTTTAAAGATGGTTAGTTTAAATTGTCAGTTTATCCTCCCAGTTCAGACAATAGGAAACCAAAATTTCAGATGCTATTTTCAAGCACTATCCGCTTATCTGCCAACCAGTGTCAATTTAATCGAGCGTACCATATTTTGCCAACCTCTGTGTTGGTAATTATATTTCTATTATCTTGCTAGAGGGAACATTTGTACTAGTAAAGCACTTTTCCACAATTTACCCTTATTACATATTTTTCTGCTAGGAATTTCTACAATTTGAAAGAAATCAAATTGTTTTCTGATTAGGATGCATAAAAAGTGTCTAATGTAACGTCCACTACTTTTTCCTAACAACTGTGTACACAATGAGACTATTAAGCGGCTAATAAACGCATGGCTACCACACATCATAATCCATATCAAACGCTTAGGAATCAGTTTCAACATAAAATTGCGATATCACAATACCTATTTAATTATGATATTTAAGTGTATACAGTATACTGTATATTGTATATGGTTATTGTCTTAAAAATGCAGCTTTTTTATAATTGGTTTCTTTCATTAGTTCTCTATCATATAATTATTTCCGAAACCCGTTCCCACATCTTGAGGAATTCAGTTTGAGGACTAAAAAGAGATATTTGAAGGTAATTTTAGCCCATTGTTTTGGTTAGTGTGAAGATTAACCTGTAAATAATATGCAAGCCATAGAAGGCAGTGCAGTGAGGCTTCAACATCATTAAATTCCAGTAATGGAAATCTTATCTCAACACCAGGGAATCGGTTGAGAGAGAGAGGTCAGCAAAGGGAGAGAGCTAAGATTCATAAATGTCTGACTCTGTATGCGTTTGATTCCACTTATGTCACAGCATCTGTCTAAACATTTGGCTATTTTTCTCACTTATCATTCCCTCACACTCACCCAAATGATAAACATAGCACAAGGAACTGCTGCTTATAAAGCATGGATCTGCATTGATGCCGCTGAGAGCTATAATTTGCTATTTGTTGAGGACGTATTCCTGATAGAAACCTAATAGACTCATCTTTTCCACCATTAAAATAGGCTATTTGATATTTTTTTCAATGAATATATTTACAGGGACACGCAGTTTACACTATTATTCAGATATGTAATTCATTATAATGGCAATACTCTAAATAACAGTGAAATATGAAATTATAATAGTGGAATCTGAGTCTCCTGTCTTTTGTGATGGGCCTAACCTCACTCCTGCAAGTAGGCCTACTTCTTTTTGTTTGTCCTGCAGCATAATCTTCTGCAGCTCGTATGGGCATTAAAGTCTCACATCCTCGAGTAAACAGTTGAAATGGCAGTGAACTGTGCCTGTCTGCCGACATCCCATTTGTGAAAACATCAAACCCCCAGGCTGTGCTAACGCCCGGCTGGGATCCCTGCGTCCTGCATCGTTCATGGTAGATGTCCCGGAGGTGTGGGAGAGCACCGTCTGTGATGCGGTCACTCTCTGCAGGGGCTTTGCGGCCCTTTGCGGCCCTTTGCGGTGCCGCTCCCAAAGCAGGTGGTGATTGTAACGGTTGTGTGGGGTCAACGAGAGTAAGCGCGAGCCAGAGGAACACACATAGGCGAAATAGCAGGTATGACGCTCAAGCGTAGGTTTAATTGAGCATAACCACCAACATACAGGGCATGAAGCCAAAGCAATGACCAACAGCACATAGTGTTGTTGGCTAAACTTAAATAGTCCCACAATTACCTCTAAAGGAGGCGCACCTGTGGGGCTAATCCCTCCCAGGTGCGCAATAGGGAAGGGAAGCAGGGAGCGCGCATATGCTTGTGCGCGCTGATCGTGACAGTGATGTTGCCGGTCAAAAGGATGTGGTTGGAGCTGTGTGTGTAAAGGGCGTGGAGGAGGGGGCTCAGGGCACATCCCTTTTTTTGAGAAGGGGGGGGGGGGCACCAGTGTTGAGGGTGTCCGCCCTGCCAGTCAGGAGGTCCACTGGCAGATGGAGGAGTCTAGGCCCAGGTCCCTGAGCTTGAGGGTGAGTCTGGAGGGAACCATGGTGCTGAAGTGGACCAACAGGATCCTCGCATAGTTCCCTGTCCCTTCCCCTATCCTTCACCAGCCGCTCATGACTGTGTTGCAGTAGTGAAAATCCCCTCAATGTACTTTACAGTTTGTCAGGCAGTAAGAGCCTGAAACACAGCATTTGTCCTGAGCTTTAGAGGACATTATTCCGTCTTGCGAGCTAACCGTTCCATGTTCGATCTCATGACGTCCCTCAGCCTGTTGAGAGTCAGCAGGGTGCATACTGATCCGTCTCTCGACCGCTGTGAAACATCGTTGCGAGGTTTACAAGCAATGGAACATAACCTTTACATATCTCCTGAGGATTTTAAAAGCCACGGAAACCAGAAGGTATAATAAAAATTGTACTATAGATATATAATATATATTTTATAGCAGAAAAAGTTTTAATTTAATTTATCAAATGAATTCTTATCTATTTCTTTTATTCTTATTCTATATGCAATTGCAAGAGGTTGTTCGGGCCCGTGATATGGTGACAATTTGATTAACTGATTGCCATTTGCATGAATCTATTTTTACCCCACAAAGATCTCTGCCACATAAAAATGGACAGAAGTGTGTTTCTAATGGCCTTTGACAACAGCGCCTACTGTTGTCATGGGAATCGGTAATAGCATAATAAGACGGTGGGGTGTGGAGTGCTGGGGCAAAATAATCAGCTGTACTGCATTCACAACGTTTCGCTCATAGCCATTTCAGAAGCTTGGAAATGAAAAGGTTCGTCGGGGACAGCAGAGTGTGTTCAAACAGGCTAATCTGTTACCTGTAAGTGCTCACTAGAGGCCTGGTACTCAACGGGACTGCAATTAACCTGCAATTAACCCCTGTGTACTGTGTGTGCTATTTGATGTACTCAGTGTTGACGCTTTAGGCTGATTTTGCAAGCTGCGCCTATGCGATTTGCTCATCTTTACATATCAGTCTGGGACCTCTCAATGGAAAAACGTTTGAAAAAACGTTTGTCAGACAGGCAGTGCCAGTAAGTGTCAATCAAGTCATTAGCAGGTGACTGGACCACCTGCAACTAATCAGAACAACTAACGCTTGACGGTACATTTCAAACACAGGCACTAAAGAAGTGCCACTAAAAAATAATTTTCCCTCATGAGGGATTAATAAAGTATGCTTTCCAGCAGACAGTTGGGGCACAGAACACAGGCACTTAATTGGTGTCGGTACTGCCTGCCAGCACCTGTAGACTTTTTGACTGGTGGTACGCTACTGGTTATCTATTGAGAGTTCCCAGACTGATATGGAAAGCGAAGCAAACTGTAAAGGCAGACTAATTCCCGCTAACATCCTTTGAAATGAATATAATGAATGACGGTGGAATTGATTGTTATATCTGTGATCATCTAGTCATTTCAGGAATTCTTCATTTTTATGTACTCAACGTATGTTCCTCCATAATTGTCCTACAAGATAACAGATGGTTCATGAGAAGAAGCCCTGCAAATCACCTGTTTGAAATCTTTCATTTGGTTTGCAAGATGTTGTTTTTGTGGTCTATAAAGTTGGTGTATATAAATACATGCTGGGTGAGGGGAACCAAAAAAACGTCCAACCCTTCCAGGATAGCTGGAATGCAGTAAGTGCCGAGAAGGCACACAGACAAATAACAGTATAAAAAGTATTTTGTGCCAATGATTGACGCCACGTGAAAAGACTTACACGAAACACGCAAACTCAACAAAATTCACAGAAAAGAACAGAGGCATACCACGGTGGCTTAGTGTTCAGACATTTAAACACCAGTGCTGGGAGGCAAACGAGAGGAAACTGCCGCAAACGAGAGGAAATACATTTTATTTAATAAAAAATATTAAATTACTTTTCAAGCAAATCCTAATAAAATCTGTGAGTAATATAACCTTTCCACACGGGATCTATGGAAGTATTTGTGCAGTCGATTCTCACGTGGTCCTGAACCCTAAAGGTATGTTTGTGACTCAAACTCTGACAGAAGTTCAAATCTCCTGTGATCATCTAGAGATAAGAAATCTTAATACAAATCTTCCTCGTTCCATTTGGGCAATAAATGTAATGGCGGTAAAAATCCCAGAAAACCGTGTTGTAAGTACCACAAGTGCACACTATGGAAGCTATTGGTCTATACTGTAAAGTGTGAGTATCATAACAGTGGTGTTGCTAGAATAAGAGGTTTACACGGTGCTTGTTTCAAGATATGTTAGCTGAATTTTTTAGCTGAATATTTCTACATATTATAAAGACAAAACGGATAATGGACAATCCTGCTGGGTCTTTGTGTAGCTGTTCTGTTGTATGACTCCGCAAGAATATCCAAGCTCAAGCTCCCACTAGGACAGAAAGGAGTTTCTTAGCAAAACAACATGGCCAACATAGAGGGTATGCACAATTCGCCAAATAAATAATAGGAAAAATATCAACTTTAAATCGGAATTGTACAAAACCAGGAATATTTGCCTCATTGGACTGAATTATGTTTGGTTAATTTAACATTTTAAAAACAAATGTTATGAAGTCCCCTGAATCAGTACTAATCATTATCCTAAACGCAGAATAATAACATTCCTACTGCTCAGAGGGGAAGGATTCAAAAATCCTTTTGATTTCAATTCCTGCCGTCCGCAGCAGGTGGTGAATAATATCTCCACCCCTGTGGATCTTATTAGGAAGGCAGATTTGAAGCACCTTACACTTTCACTGTCAGTCTTCTTCCCAGCAGAGCCCCACTGGAATTTCTATTCCAATCCCAATCTGCTCCAAACAAACTACAACACATGCCATTCACCGTGTGTAAAACCCATAGTGTGATTGGAAAGGCAACCACCCTGCAGAGTACTTGCGATGCGGACGGTGGAGATGCACACCTGAATGGCACATGAATCTGCCATTCACTGGTTCATTCTTGCCTCCGAGACCTTCCATATTCAGAATTTCTCAATATTTATTTCTGCGCTTGTCCTGTCGTCTCGCACGCCATGTCTACCCCGGGTGAATATTGAAAAGGGAAAATGGCGTCTTTAGAGGGAGAGGGTGTGCAGGGGCACGGAGGGGCTCGTGTTCTTTAGTAGCATGTTTATTTATATTTACATTTTACATTTACAGCATTTAGCAGACGCTTTTATCCAAAGCGACTTACAATCAGTACATTTGTCAACAGTTGAGCTGGTTAACCACCCGTTTTTGCAAGCAGATAACATTCTCCTAGAATAAGGACAGCATCACATAACAAGGTTACATAATTGCTAACTGCAAAGTGCTTAATATTCTTAGAGTTGATCTAACAGAGTAGAAAGAAGGAATTTATTTATTTATTTATTTATTTATTTTTAAAGGAGGGAAGGAGGATAGAATAAGGATAGTTAGTGGGATTAGTGCTATGAGGTAGAAAGATCGGTGGCCGAGGTACCGAGATGGATCTTGGGTCTTAAGTCTCTTGCGGAGGATCGTCAGTGACTCAGCTGTCCTGACCGCTGCAGGGAGCTCGTTCCACCAGGACAGAGGAGAGTCTGGACTGGGCTGCGCGGCTCTTACAGTGCACAGGCACAGCTGAGGAGTGTACCTTTAATGTTTCATTGTGCCACACATATACAGTAGGCCTATGTTGTCAATATCCTCAAATCTCTATGATTGTATGATTTTGCTTAAAATAACGTTTGTAGGATGTCAAACATACATGCAACATACTATAAAAAGGATTTTAATAGGCCAGCCAGCAGCAATATTATCATTGAGCTATACATAGGCAGTGCTAAGGAGTGAATGTAAAACTTTAAAATTTAAATTTAAATGTTAGAATTATACATTTAACTCCATTCTCTGACTGAAGCAACTGGCTCCAGGCACAGTTTCTCTTGGTTTAGTAGTTCTCTATGTGATTTGCTTAGCTTGTTACTCCCATGTGGTTATCAAGCTATTATAACTTGACTGTATCTTCTTTTATCTGTGGTATAATATGTTTAGATTCACAATGCAGGCCTGTATTTTATGATGCTAAACAGTTTTTGTGTATTGTTTTGATCTGGTGTGAAAACACATTTATTCTCAGAATAAATAGGATGTAAAAAATGGTTGTTTAGTTGTATTTTTTGAACTTCAAAACTGGATGGGTTTTCAAAAACCAAAGTTCATAAAGATCTCAAAACATGCCCAGATATCTCAAACAATGTACTATTAAGGTAGAAAGTTGCGTATAGCCTTTTTGATCAGTAGGCCTATAACTAACTTTCAAACTGCCCGTAGTTTATATTGCAGATGTAAGCACTATAGTTAGTCTGGAAGTAATTACAACACAATCTAAAAAAATAGTAATATTGATGTGTAATTGAGCATTTTTACAGTGCTTTAAGTAATCTGACAGGCCGAAGACCAGATAAAAGATCAAAATGTTTCATGAAATCCTTTGGTTTAAATCTACTTTGAGGTTTCCCTCAGGATAGAGTATCTTAACTGCCCATAATTGGAACATTTAGGACTGGCTGTTCATAGTACATGAGATCCCTATTCTTCTGCATGCATCCAGTTTAAGGGTTATGTGTACAATCTGTGTTAATCGACTTGAAATGGAATACAGATGTATAACACTAAATGCTATTTTTGTTTTAAATCCTGTTCTTACTTGCAGTGTTTGGCCTAAATCTTCTCCTGAATTGGTTAACACACCATTTCATCCCGTTCATTAAACAACAAAGTAATGCGTAAGTATGACGGCCTGGCATTAATAATCCTATTTCAATTACTTTTAGATAGATATTTTGGCCCACAGTATAATCACCACCTGTGTGCTCAAGACATTTGGGAACAGTGGATGGATATAGTGTTTGTTGGGGTTGGCAATTATTTATTTGAGGCTTGTAAATGCTTATTTTCTCTACTGTTTCTAATTCTGTACAGCCTGAAGTAACTTAATTCTGAAATCTAATATATATACTGCATACATCAATGCAGGGATTCTTATACAGAACCAACATTTATTAAAATAAAAAATGTATAGCTCAGACCAAACTTTTATGAACTGATGCTGGAGATAGTTCCAGTCCATCTGTTATGTGGAGATAAGCTCATGTAGCAGCTCCAAAAACATTATGACTGTAAACATGGTCTGTGGCGATACCCAATGTAGCCCTGACAAGACAGGATATTAACACACTAAAACAGTAAGCACAGAATGTACCTGTAATTGAGCTGAGAATTGCTCAAAGGAATGAAAAATGAAAGAGAGGGTGCAACGATTATCTCTCACAGGATTGAATAAAGACTGTGTCATTTGCCCTCCACCAATCTACACCTACAGTATCTTCACTCGGCGTCCTCTCACATCTATCACTTTAAAGGTACATTCCTCGATTGTGATATAGCGCTTGCAGATAAAAAAATAAAGAAAGTGAAAGCACATTCGTGGCACATTTTCTCACCTACAAAAGAAGAACAGTAGACAACGGGGGTGTGGCTATTTCAACTTGATGGACACCAGACGTTAATGCAGGGGGAACATAATCCTTATTTTTTTCTCTTGGGGTGATAGAGGTCGACTAATAAGCTACATTTTATGAGCTAAGAGGATTATGTTTTGTTTCAAGTATCTGAGAAAACTACCCACTGATCCTGATGTTCAGTTTGATCATTGTCACCTGCGGCCTAACAATACCATCATTACAAACATATGCTTTCTGACATTTTCACAAGGTAATTTTTACGTCGGTTGAATTTTTATAAAACCACGCTGTTTTTCTATGTATGTGTGTATGTATGTATGTATGTATGTAGGCTGAAGCTAGAGGACTCCAGTTCACTGTATATATATATTAATGCCTGGTACAAGCTATAGCGTTGCATTATCTCCGCAGGACTGCAGTACTGTAAAGGTTGAGCACAAGATAAAAACACTGAAAGGTTGTGAGATTATTTTTAGTAGGTGACTAGTATGTTTTATGCATGAGGGTGCGTGTGAGGGGTGTCTATTTTTTTATACTCCTTAGTCACAACCTCAAAGGTAGCTACTTAAAACAATATCTGAAGTATACTAGTGGCCTACTGCAACTATAAGACTGATGGTGTTGGCCCAGGTGCAGTCTGGTATGCTCCAGACCACACCAGAGTTCATTAGCAGGGATTTCAAAACCCTTTCCTCCCTTAGTTCCCAGCATGGCCTCTCAATACTAATTTGTTCTCAGAACCCATGGGTGCAATGGCCTTCTTCTGAAAATGGCTGTGCTCTGCTAACCAGCTACTGGCTTTTTTCCTTTTATCTGTTGCATTTGATGAATTCTTTTGCTGAATGCCCGAATTTCCCAGGGAGAATTTTCATGTCCCGCTCTTATTCATATTTATTATACAGAATACAGAATAGATGCTTAAAAGCAGCCAAATTTGTAAATAGTGTTACAAGACTCACTTTGACATTTTCATCATGTCCTCAAATCTGGCTTTGCTTTGTATTTCATCAGATCAACAACATGCTTGGAGGTATATTAAAGTGCTTCAAAGCAATGTGAGATATTATCTATCCGTCAGTGAGTCCTTTGTGTTTTGTCTGAACTGACTGTTAGTCATTACTAATCATTCTATGATGGAGTATAAAGTGGAATTAATTCAATTGATTTTATTGCGAGGAAATCAATAGAAGCAACAGGAAAAATCACATTTTCTGGTCACCTAGTTTGATCATGCCTGTTCCTGTTTTTAGAAGCCTATTATGCATATCTGACTTTGACTGTGTTTATCAATAACATCTGGCAATAACACTAACATTTCAGCTTTGAAACGATTTCACGACCCCCCTAAAAGCATCTCGCGACCCCTCAGAGATCCTAGGCCCGCCGCTTGAGAAGCACTAATATACAGCAGTTCATTATAGTTGGCAGAAGTTATTTATTGTGCCACCACCATAACTGACACGACAAAACAAGAGGTCCTCACCTCACCTCGGCCCCACAAATAGAAAGCGGGCATGGAATCATGTGTGTTGTTCATTTCTTGTTTTTATCTCTGTTCAGGATTCGCCAACACTTCCCGCCAATACCCTACAGAGTGGTCAAGCACTTATAAACACTCTTTCATAGGACACCATGGAACGTCTTATCCTGGTATTGTTTATGAAGCAAATAGCTTGGACTCCCGACTCCATCCCTAGCAAAAGCCTAAGAAGGAATTCTGGAGGCTTCTGTTTAGCGAAACACGGTGAGACCCATCTTGAGCGGCATATTTTCGAACTAGGCTGTGCTTGGCATCTGTAATTTACAAGTGTTTGACGCTTGAGAGGGATGTCTCAGGCTGGTTTGATGTATTACTTGACTTTGCTTGCTAACACTCAACTAAATCAGCTGGCTGGCTGGCCTCTGACACATATGGCCACAGTTCAGAACACAATGACACCCTCTCCTTCACTGAGTCAATGCCTCACATGTTGCTAAATGGCTATGTCTCAATTTATCCTGTCGTTCCCTTGTTAGTGAATCACAGTGGCTGTGGCTGTCATCTCTAATATTACTAATATTAATACTAATAGGGTGTCATTTTAATATGCTTAGTGTAGTCTGAGAGTTTATGATGCAAACAATATTGCAATCCGTACGAATCGTGAATTTCAGGTGTTGATCCACACTATACAACCGAAACTGACCCAACATATTTTTGCTGCAGGAAAAATACTTTATATTGACAATATAATGAAAATATATTTTCTTTCTGCATGGCCCGCTTTGTGCCGTGAAGTCACCGACAGGGAAACAACAGCAAATCCACGTATTTTGACTAATTTCTTATAATGGCATTTGTCATTATCCTGGATTCAACACACATATGATATTTTCTATTTTATAAATGTTAGAAAATCTTTTATTGTTGTCTCTGCAAATGAGAAGGTTATGAGCCCTGCTGGGATTGTGGTAGTCCTCCAACTCCTCCAGTGCAAGCTTCTGCCTTCTACACACTATTATTACATACTTTTATTAATCTATTTGCAGTAGATATTTAAGCATGCAGGGCATACAATTTTGACACAGCGATAATCTACTACGAAACAAAGTTAAGTGACATAATTATTGAATATAAGAATATTGAATAAAATAGACTGGTATGTTCGCATTTACACTTACCTGTGTTTATCCTTATCCCGCTAAGATAACCAGATACAGCTCACATTCTAATGCAATGTTGTAAATGGGTAAATGTAAATGGAACACTTATGACTCATTAATGTGATGAGGGGCCAATCAGGTTAACTGAAAACACTTGTAAACTCGCTTTAAAAATACATCCCTTCCACATTCAATACCTTACACACAAACCTCAGTGATTTTTTCAAAATGTTTGCCTTTAGATTTTTTTTTCTCTCCCATAAATATTATTATTCTCGCAGTGCATTCTGGGATGCACTAGCGTTAAACATTCAAGGGCATATTCTAGACTGGGACACCGCTTAGCTGTAGCTAGGTGTCGATTTGAGAGGTAGCCATCAACAAAAGGTGAGTATATTGTGGGAAAAATCTTTTGGAATCCAAGCCTGACATTGGTCTGCAGTGATGTCATCACATGCCTCATCCATGGCCTGAATGAGGGTGACATGCTCATGGGGGTGGCGAGCATAGACCTTCCACCTCCATGATGAAAGGAATTCCTCAGTAGGGTTGAGGAAAGGAGAGTATAGGGGCAGGGATTAGGGATTGTCCCGAAACCATTCCTAAAGCATTCCATGCCTCACACTGTCCCACACAATGACATAGGAAGTATCCCCCCCCCCTACGTTGTCCAAGCACTTGGACTGTTGATTGTTGGCCCATGAGATTGCGCTGCAACCTGCATGGTTTCAGCATCAGGCTCCATCACCCTCTAAAACAATGGTTACAGCAGGTCTGTTCAATAACAGGTGTCACAGCAGTACAGTATACGGTATATTCCCTAAATGGTTGAGCGATGATCAGCCGGGAACCGTGGGCATAGTGATAGTAAAAGGTATTTTAACAATAGAGAGGAAAATCTTATCAAAAGTTATGCGTGTACTTTGCATGAAATGTATTTCAATGTGAAACATGTATTTCTAGAGGTTTTTGTGTACTTAGGCAATGTCAGATGTACTTAGAGTTGTGAAAAAAGGTATTTTTTATGATTTGTTGTGTTTTTTTGTACGAAGAGTGGTGAAATATTACCACATATGGCGGTTCCTCTCCCAGTCTAAAAAAGACTGTGAGAGGAACGGCCAAAAGTAATAGGCCATAGATCCTTTGTCTCAGCTGTCACTCCAAACTCAATATCTGTGGAAATGGCTTAGGACCGATATAGGTAACTAGAATCAGTCTCAGTGAAGGGAGAATTTCACTGGATGATAGACAAGAAAACCTGAATTCATTTCGAATGACAGAGCCGATGACTAACAAATTGGAGGTTCTCTAGCTTGGTGGTTCTCTCATTGGTTTTGTAACTGCGGTTTCTTGTCCTTGGATTCATATTAACTGTCCTAATTTGCAGTCTTTTCACTAGGACCCTTTTTTCCCATGAACCTATTCTATAGCATGGTAGCCCCCTTACGGTGAATGAATGTAATGAGACAGTAAACTCTGTAGAACTTCTTCTTCAAAGCTTAGTGGATATTACTCAGGTTCCTGTGTTCATCCATCACAGATCCAGCAACATTAATTACTTTATTGTCTTACATACTTTGAGCTTTGCTGACAGTTTCCATATGCATCAAGAGACGATAGCCCATTAATAACTTATTTCTCTTGATGGGTTTAGCAACACTTTGGCTCTGCGAGACATTTCAATGTGCAATCTCCTCTCTTTTGTTTGGAGGTGGAATGGTTCCAGATGATGTCATTTTTGTTATACTGTTACTCTGTTGGTATTATACAGTACACCTTGTGTCACATTGCCTTTAATGAAAATCCCAATTCAACTGTTACTTCTAGCACATATTCATTTTTTTTATGTCCAACTACAGTGAACCCTTTTTAAGATTTAGATTACACAAAATTGTCATTAGAACTTTAATGCAGATGATTTATAGCAGCTGTTGCCATTGACAATAGCAAAAATAAAACTCAATTGTTTTATAGTTATTAATAATTGTAAGTACAGTACTGCTTTAATAGTGTACATTTACACAATAGCTTACTGTCAGTTATAATATATTAGATAAATGAGTAGTGACTGTTGTTAAAATATCAGTTGTATTTTTTGCCATCTTAGATAGCTAAATTTATCCCAGGTATCACCCACAAGATTATTTTATGAGTGTGTTCTATTTATAGTCAAATAAATAAATGAATAAAAAACACATCTATTGCTGTAGGACCACCATTTCTATATCCATTTATGTTGTTTTTTTTGCATGGTATTTTTTTCGTTACAAAATGACCTTATGAGTTATTCATGAAGATCCCATGGGCTGTCATAATTTTCTCTCTCTTATGAAACATTATTGAAGAGATTTTTATTCAGGCTACTCTATTTGTTCAGGCTAAACTTCTCACGATGTTCTGCACTTCAAGAGCTCGGCGTGATGAATGCGCTGTCTATCTTTTTCTATCATTTGCATCTGGTGCGTCAAAGCCTGTTCCGTAGAGCCTACCTAATGAAATGACGGTGTCCACTTGTTGACTGGCGCACAGGGACACCTTGTGGTGGGAATGGGCAAGGCAAGCTTCTCGCGAGTTATCATACTGTAGAAGCCTAGAAGTGCCATCGCGTACACAATAGTGCTGGTCATTCCGAGCGTTACCAGAGAAGAATGCTGAAGCCTCCACTTTCCGAAGAAATTGTTGGAAAATATATTTTGAATGAAAATAATATGCATACTTCCTTGTAGATGTGATGACATGCCTTTTTCTTTATTAATTTCCCTTTGAATGTTGTTTTTGTGAATTCTGCATAATCTGTAAAGGCAGTCTTTCAAATTAGTGGCAATGTTGGACTATTTTCTGTCTTATTATACTTTTATTTGGAGAATGCTTATGTTTGTCAGCTGTGTCATATGTGTAGTGCATGGGTTATAAATCTTTATCGTAACGTACCTGCAGTATAGGCCTGTTTCGTTTTTGCTAAAGTACATAAGTAGAATTATACATCGCCCCTTTTTTTTGGACAACTGTCGAGAACCACGGGGGCACTGCCATCTAAAATCCCCAAGCTCTGGATGAACACTGAGGCAACTGCACGACCGGACGCCAACGACGCATCTGCAAGCTCCCCACCAGCTATGGAAAGTATCTCCAATGAAAGTGACTTTTGGCAATTCAACGAATCCTGGCGGAACTCAAGCTTTAGCAACGGGACCGGTGGGCTGAATCAGACGAACCCCTTGAAGCGGAACGAAGTGGTGGCCAGGGTAGAAGTAACCGTGCTTGCCTTGATACTTTTCCTGGCGCTTGCCGGGAACCTGTGCGTCCTGCTGGCCATCCGCACCACCAAACACAGCCAGTCGCGCATGTACTACTTCATGAAGCATCTCAGCATCGCCGATCTAGTGGTGGCGATATTCCAAGTTCTCCCACAGCTGATCTGGGACATCACGTTTCGGTTCTATGGACAAGACATTTTGTGCAGGTTGGTAAAATACCTCCAGGTCGTTGGGATGTTCGCCTCCACTTACATGCTGGTGCTGATGTCAATAGATCGGTGCTTGGCGATCTGTCAGCCACTCCGGTCTTTGCACAAGAGAAAGGACCGCTTTTATGTCGTTTTCTCGTGGACTCTAAGCCTGTTATTCAGTTTCCCGCAAATGTACATATTTTCCCTGCGGGAAGTGGGACCGCCTGGCTCGGGGGTGTATGACTGCTGGGGTGACTTTGTGGAGCCCTGGGGAGAAAAAGCCTACATCACATGGATGATCCTCACCATATATATCATTCCAGTGGCCATTCTGAGCATTTGTTATGGATTAATAAGCTTCAAAATATGGCAAAACTTCAGACTGAAAACCAAACGAGAACGTTGCATAAGCCTTACTCCCAAGACCTCAAAAGGTAATACCCTAGCCCGAGTGAGTAGCGTCCGGCTTATCTCCAAGGCGAAGATAACCACGGTGAAAATGACATTTGTCATCGTCGTGGCTTATATTGTCTGCTGGACACCCTTTTTCTCCGTTCAGATGTGGTCTGCTTGGGACCCAGGAGCACCTAGCGAGGGTAGGTTGGACATCGCATCTAAACATGATTTAAGCTTTTAATTGGTGCGCTCGGTGGACTGGACGTCTCTTCAGACGCGTGAACACTGCGTTATAAATGAATAACATAGAATCTTACGAGAGACAAAGTGACCGGTGACGTTATTTCCAGTAGTTGTAGAGCTTCGGTCTGCCCCGGCCGTGTGAGGTCGTTTTGTGTGTCATAGTTCGTTTTACGCACGGGGTTTGAGGTCACTGGCTCTCGGTGAATAGCCTACCCCGCCGTATAGCCCGTAGAACATGTGCAAAAATACGCAGTAGTTGGACAGATTACGATGCCCTGCTCTTTCCGTTGGACAGCAGCTTTACGCATGAGGTTTTGTGATCACGCAATCGGGTTCGACGAGTTATGGCTTATCATATCATATCCATTAACGGGCTTGTTCAACCAACGATAAAGTGCAGTTAAGAGCTGAATTTTTTAGTCAGCTTCTCCGTTATAAAATAATATAACGAAAGATCATTTCCAAATTTTCCACGCATGTTAAAACTGGTGCACTGGTGCCAAATTCTCAGGCGGTGACTTGCCCTAACACGGGTACAAATCTTAAGTGAATGTTGACCATTAATCCCATTAGTGTTCGTCAACGGCCTTTATGTGTCCCTGTGAGGCAAGTGTGCGAAGTTGACATTTAACCACAATAGCCCTAACAGGCAGCTTGGGAGCGGTGAATCTCTCCCCATATTGATCTGTGCGCCTGGCTATGGCACGGTGACCACACCCTGGTAATAAAACAGGGAATCTAAAGCCATTTGTGACAGAGGAAGTTTATCTGTCATTGATAGTTTTTTTAGGTGAATCTAAATGTCCATGATATTGGAGAATCGGTGTGCACCAGGTCATGAAACAAATCTTAAAAATAAAACAATGTTGTAGAGAATGTAGAAATGATTATTGTTCTATAGGAAATTTTTTATTAAGGATCAAGGGATTCATCTGAAAGAGCTTCTACTGTAGGGTGGGAAAGTATAGTGTATATAAACACTCCCTGGTATTGCAGGTTTCTTTGGTTTCTTAAGCAGATGTGTGGGGATTGTCACAGAGCTGGTTATCTTCCAAAATAAGAACGTCAATGCATTATTACTATAGCAGATGGTCTCTGATGGATGAAGTGATGCAAAATAATCTGAAACGTTTCCACACTCGCATCTTTCCTTTACAGAAAAGCACGGACGTCCTGTGTTCAAATGGGAACTCCATGTGTGTTTCCCATGTGTATTTTTTAAGCACAAGCTCTGTCAGCGCATTGGAACACGAGGGTAAAGCCTATCTGCACATCAGCACTGATAATGGAGGACGGCTGGAGTTTACAGTTAACATGTGCATGTGTTTGTGTAAAACAGATAGGCTGTGACTCACCTGTGTCAAGAGATAATGGGCCCATTATAGTTGTATCCTGGGCTACAGGGAGCTCTGACCTCACAGCCTTCACAGAAAGCTAGAATTGTGGAGTCTTATCAGTGTAATAGCTGGACCGACCGATTATGACAGTAATTCGGCCTTTGTGTACAAATTACATTATTTTATCAACTGAACCTGAGGACCCCTGAACCTGAGGACCCCTGTAAATGTTATATTTTTGATTCCCACAGTGAAATTTAATGATTTATTTATGTAATGATTTACACTAGACTCCATGTTGGCCTTTTTTTCTAGTTTCCTACATTATTTTCAACATTTAGCAGCTAGGGTATTTGTGTAGTCCTGTTTGCCATTTCATGTATCTTTCCCTTTTATACTGTAAGATGCCCTGAGCTATTTGAGTTATGGTTTTCCTCATAATCTCCCCTTAAATTAGATTCAGACCTCTCTGCTCTCACCCACTCTGATTAAAACACTCGATAACCACTTGTTGGACAAGTTCTGAATTTCGACACACTTTTCGTAATGTTTAATTAATTTCGATACTGCCAAAAATATTTATCTCTATCAATTTCAGACAGCATTATACTTTACGTCTCTGCTGCTAAGCATTACAGTATATCATCAGCTCTGAAGTTAATTCATTTGTAATTTGACATTGATAAACATATAAAACGTCAGACAAATAATTAAATGAATATGTAAAATACATTCTTGCATTCCACATTCTATTACTCCATTCATTCGAGCTCAGAATTAAATACCCATGCCACATGTAGGCTACTGTAGTGCTCAAATGGAAATCTGGTCTTCTGTTTGTCTGAAAGGATTAAATCCATAGTCCTTGGTAAAAAAAAAAAAAAGCAGCAGATTGTTACATTATAATAGAACAGTGAAATTCATTGTAACATGAATTTCACTGTTCTTGTAGTTTCACACGTCAAAAGCTTTAAGGCTGACAATCAATCGATTCTTATGAATTATGTTATGCTAGCTTGTACCCTTCCAGCCATCGTTCACAGTGAGTGTCATGTGAGAACAGGGGGCAGCCATTAGACCCCCTGGTAGCAAAGGGTCTATTCGCAGACAGAGAGAGAGAAAGAGAGAGAGAGTGAGCGCCTGGCTGGCAATGAGCATGAAGAGGTAAATACAGCATATGAGCCAATTACATTAATCTGATTCCCATTCGGTTGACATACCGTAAATGCCACCTAGCGCCCTGCTGTGTGATGTGTCACCGCAGAGTACCGGGAACATTCAGGGTTTGCTGATTCTAAACTAAACTTTTAAGGAGTTTGGGCACCAAAACAATTCGTTTTTGTCATTGATAGATAGATGAATTCCAAGTGCAATCAAAGGTGAAAGACTTAAATGCATCACTTTTAGAGTATTGGCACCGTGCGTCAGCTGTAGATTAAATTAATTCAAATTCAAATTCTGAGTGAAAAGGTTGACATCCGACGGAAGTTTAGGAATGATTCATTTAGACTTATTATTTGTTGAAATGTATTATTTTACAGGAAAGGTCAGCTGAATGCCTATAATGCTGAAAATTACTTTTTGTTTTTCCCTACAAGACCATTATATGATCTCAAGAGTATCCAACATCCACAGAGCTAAAAATGCAGTGCATGGAGATGATTTGCATAATAGCAAATTGATAGAAAACGACATTAAACCAATCCTGTAATTGAAGAAAAAGCTACAAATCAGACGTGGGTTTGCCAAACAGTATGCTTCCTTCCTCATGCAGTAACAAAGTGAGTTCTGACATTCCTTTAAAGGTGCAGTAGGCAACTTTGGTGAGAAATAATGAGCAAACAATTTGACAGGTACATATTACCACCCTAGCCCCCCTCCCTAAATGTACCTTCTGGGCACAAGAGGTTTCAGGAGTTGCACAAAGCGTGAATGTGATTGGTACAGTAGGGACAGGTATAGGGAACACCTGATTGGTTAACTCTGGGGTCAGTAAACCTTTTATCTATTGGCTCCCACAGCGACGCCCTTCATCATCTCCATGCTGTTGGCCAGCCTCAACAGCTGCTGCAACCCCTGGATCTACATGTGCTTCGCCGGTCACCTCTTCCAGGACCTCCGGCAGAACTTCCTGTGCTGCTCGTCGCGCTACCTCAAGTCCTCCAGGGCCCGCTGTGAGCGGGGCTACGACTCCAGCCACCAGAGCAACTCCTCCACGTACGTCATCAAGAGCACCGGCAGTCAGAGGAGTACCACGCAAACCTCCACCACATGAACCCCTCTGTTCCCCTGCCCCGCCCCCAATGCCTTCATCCCCTCACGCCTCCACGTTCCTCCAGCTGTAGCCCCCAACGCCTGCATGCCCGCCCCAGAGAGGAAAGAGGGCCAAAAGTGATGGTGCTTTGACACACACTGCTGTGGTGTATACTGTATATCTGATGGCGTATAGTGGTGCGGAACTCACACAAGCCAACTCCTATTTGACGGAGGAGTGGAGAGCGAGCAGTTAACCCTTCAGTCGTGTGTTTAGATGTGTGTAGTTCACATGTTTGATTTGAAGAGGATGGAAATAGAAAGAAAGAATCGTAGCAAAATGACACCAGTGGTTGATGATGGAGAAGAACTCATGGATATAATTGTGTGCGAAGACGTTGCTCTCTTGCTGTAGATGTTGTGTGCTATGTTCCTTTTGTTTCATAACAACAAGGCAGTGGATCACCTTCATTTTACATCAAGTGCTTTTTAAGATGTTGTGGCTTTATGGAGACTGAAATTTTGGCACTTTTGGTGAAGTTACAATAAAATAAAGCTTTAAAACCACTCATATTAGTGTTAGTCTGTGCGCAGTGTTTTTAAATCGCTTATTTGCCGCTAAGCGTAATGTAAAATATGGTTACATCCATTAGTGCCATCATTAACTGACAACTTACATTTTTTGTCTTTTTGCACATTGATAACTTGCCCATTCCGTGCCTAGTAGAAGCAGTCAAAGAATTATATCCCTTAAAACTTTGATTGTTTCCATATTATGAATGAAATTATGTTATACCAAATTTTTAAAATACAGACCTGGCAGAGCACTTTTATGGAGTCTAATATTAGTTCTAGAGCCTAAATTTGTTGCATTTAAATAATCTCAATTAAGTTTGAAATGTCATGGCAGTTTTTTGGCCCCCTTTGCAATTAATTTTTGCAGAGGAGGTTAGCACGTCCAATACCACGTATTTCATTTCTTTATTAAAACTGCCTTTGAGAACAAAAGGTTTTATAATGTTCTAGTACCGTCATATTCACATCCATTTTGGATTTTTCTTGCCCAATGATCTTGAACGGTCTGCAGAAAAAAGTGTTTGTGAACATCACTGTTTACTGATCTTTTGCCTAAAGCAAATAAATAAACTGCCAATGCTGTCTCTTGAGGAAACAAATGAAAACAACCCACAAAGACTTGTATTTGTATTAATCATTTCTACATTCACTGTCTGTATAGCTTTGAACTGCTACTGCTAAAATTGTATGAGGAAATCTTTAATTGCAATTACTGCAGCGTTTCAAAGCATCTGTTTTTAATTCAATAAAAGTTTGAAGTTTTATTCCGCATGCATGTAGCCTACTAAAGGTTCTCTAATTGTATTTTGCCTCAATAATGACAAACGTTCTTCTTGTAAATGATTAAACGTTTGCAAAAAGAGTGGGAATATCTAGAAAGCTGGTTTCACCTTTTCTGGTCTAATTCATCCTTCATTTGTCTGCTGACTGCTGAAAAACATTAATATTGTTTGTGTTTTCAATGTAGTATTAGTGGAAAGTACACATGTATCTTTTATTTATTTAAAATAAATTCTGTGATATAAGCAGATTTTTATTTTTCTATTATGTAATAGAATATTGAATCATAACCTGGTCAAATGAGGTCATACTCCACTTTCTCAAATCACATTTTGTTAGTTACTTTATTCATTATTCCAATACAAATACGATACAACAGTTGTGTCTCCCAGTAGTTATTAGTGGTAACAAATAATCCTTTTCCCGCTACATTTACAAGATGTCTTATTTTATGTAATACGTAAAACCGAAGAGAGGAGCAATAAAAACCTACACAACACCACCCTCTGGTCACAGTGACTGCTTCAATGACTCCTATTTGCCTTGTGTATTGCGTCAGACAAACAAATTGTGGGTTATTCTATCTTCATTGCGAAACTAAAAGAACGAAGAATGTTCCCTCAGAAGGGTTTACATTAGGGTTTACCCAATAAATTAAATTGCCAATATGCCAATATAGTACTAACTAACGATAACTATACGGTAGCCTACCTACATATAATTCACACAAAAAAATTCCCTTTTTAAAATGTGAATCATTTTAATTCCTATACAACAGATCTGGCTGAAATAGGCTTCCAGTTAAAATAAGAATATTCTACGCACGTTCTATACTAAAACAATCGGAGACAGCATCAGTACAAATTGATAATTAGAGACAGTATTGTTTCACAGGCGTGAAGATGGTTGAGGAGGAGGAGGAGGTGGGGGGGAAAGGGCGGGGGGTGGGGGGTCACGTCATGTATTAGAGGAGCCGACATCTCCTGTGAGAGCCGTAGACGAGTCCAGAAGCATTCTCCTCTTGGCTGCGAAGCCTGGCGTCCCTCCCCGAGCAACACGGAGCCACGCGGGAGTCCCAGAGCTGTTGGGCGGACTGCAGCTGCCACAGAGCGTCGGGTGACAGAGGGCACACGGGCCCCGTCGGGACGCACTGGGGGGGGGCTGAACGGGCAGAGCTCCAAGCTTGGAGACGAGACAGGCGGCGGGGGGAGGGTGACTGGGGGGTGGGGGGGGGCAAAAACGAGGACGTGTCTTGAGAAATAAGAGATGCCTGGAGTGCTCCTCCGGTGGATGAAAAAGGTACTACACTTAATGTGGGATTTTAGACTTCTTTGCGCAAGGCCACACGCACACTGCTGAAGATCTTGCCCAGGGCTTCGAAGAAAGGATCGCAGAAGGTCTGGATACAGAGGGAGTAGATGCGGCTGATGCACTGCGACTCGATGAGGCAGCTCTTGATGCAGGGAACCACGGCCCAGATGTGACAGAACGAGATGCAGGCGAACAGGAAGCCCCAGAGCAGAGCCACGGGAATCCCAAAGATGGCCGACAGGATGCGGTAGCACCAGTACTTGGACACGGTGAAGGTGGTGTAGCTGAGCTTCCACACGCCGTCCAGACTGTGTGTCCCGTCGGGCTCCGCGATCACGTCCTCGAACTCCACCTAGTGAGGGGGGGTTCAGCAGGTGACTTTACTGTGACACGGCCCTGGAAAACTACAATTACAACAATTACTACAATGAGGTCATTTAGCAGACGCTTTTATCCAAAGCGACTTACAATTACATGGTGTTATTACATGGAGCAGGTAGGGGGACTATCCTGCCCCCTACTGACTGGGAGATTAACAACCAGACCCCTAGACTATCCTGCCCCCTACTGGCTGGGAGTCCAACACCTAGACCACTAGACTATCCTGCCCCCTACTGG
>JAOEHI010000020.1:377364-402992 GCA_025447815.1 Percopsis transmontana
ACACACACACACACACACACACACACACACACACACACACACACACACACACACACACACACAAACACACACACACAGTGCGTTGGCGTCAGTTAGGCAGCGGCCTCTGCGGCTGTGGTCCACAGGGCTTTTCTGGGAGTTTAGAGGTGAGAGTGAGTGCAGAGCGTTGTCTCTGAGACGGTGGGGATGGACAGTCAGGGGGGTTGTGTGAACGTTCGAGCCCGTTTTAGCAGTGTTCACGACGGGCTGCTAGTCCCTCCAGCAAGCAGAGGGTCTAATAATACCAGCGAGGGGGGGCACCGCAGGGCTCTGATCTACACAGGCAACCAGCCACTGTATTTCACACTATCTATGGACTGGGACACACACACACGCACATACACACACACACACATGCACACACGCACACAAACATACAGTATATGAACATTTACACACAAAAACACACAAGCACAAATACACACACACACACACACACACCCAGACAGACAGAAGGCCACGCACACATGACTAGGCACAAACACACACAGACGCACACGCACACACACACACACACACACAGCGCCCAAAGACGAGACAGGCTGGGGAGGAGCTTGATACTGTATGCTTGGCTTGATAAAAACAAGCCCGCATTAGAGCAGACGAGGTTCCTCGTAAAGACAGCTTGATCATGCCGCCGTAATTACCGTGCTCCGACACACGCACACGCACGCAAGCACGCAAGCACGCAAGCACACACACACACACACACACACACACACACACACACACACACACACACGCACAATAGAAAGTTGATATGTAGGCTACTTTATATAGTGGCCTCTGTAATTGGTCTTGATTACTGGTGACTGGTGGGCTTGTGTGTGTGTGCCCGTCTTTATGTGTGTGAAGGTGGGCGTGCAGGGGAGATTTGTCTAAAAGGCTCTACTCTCTGCCCCCTGGTGGTGTGACAGATGTACTGTAATAAATATTTTGTGTTGCAAGGTAAAATGTGATTCTGGCTAAATGAATAACCAGCTATTCATGAATGTCATACTGAAACTACGTGTGTCTAAGAAGGAAAAGGAAGAAAAGCATATATAATATGTTGAAGTGCCAAAAACCTCGACTTCAGCTCAGCTATATGACCAAAGACAACCCCGCTGAGATGAGAAGTGGTCCCATAATCCTCTTCTCCTCTGCCCTGTTCTGCCCATCATCTCTGCCTACGGTACAACAGTAGATCTCTGTCTACAGCATTATCTCCCCACACACTCTCCCATCGTTTTATCATCACACTTTCTCTTGTCGCGCTCTCCTCTGAACTCCAATTTCTCTCATTTATCATTCCTGTTCCCCCCTTTCTCTTCATCTATCCTCTCGTCCTTTCTTCATCCATCACTCTTCTTGACAAGGGAGGAACCAGGGCCCAGGGTTGTGTCACCACAGTATCCTGGTTCAGTGCCTGGAGTGGGGTGATAGTGGTGGGTCTGGAGGCTGTGTGGGGAACCGGCAAGCCCTGTTGCCCCAGGGCCGGAAACCCAAGCTGGGCAGCGGTTAGCCGGCGCCTCTTTCTGAGAAGCACTTTGCTCCCCTGAGGGAGGTGCACATGTGTCCTTGTTGGTTGGCTCACCGTTCCACCAGAAAACAGACAATCTACGACCTGTTGGAACCTGACGCCAGTCACCGAACAGCATGCGATATAAACCACAGAGTTATCAATTACAATCAATCAATTGGAAAAATCCTTCATGTTTACGTGTGTTGAGAGCAGTGAATGGATGAGTTGAGAAACCGCACAGCACCCGTACAAACCATTGGGACAAACATATCTCTGAATGGAGATAAAGAAACATCTGGCCTAATGTTGAAGTGCAAAGCCAAAAAATTAACTCAGCAAAGAGATTTACTACACTTAAAATGACTAGTTCTAGTTTCTGGTTTGTCATGGATTTAAATGAGCTCATAGTATATATTAGGCCTATATAGTGTGTCGCTTGCTGAGATATGACAACAGAGTGATGCCAGAGATTCAAGAGTAAATCTCAAGGGTACACTTACTACAATTATGTGTAACGTAACATTTGGACCAGTAATGAGAAAAGAAAAACCATACATGCAGCAGGGATCATCTTTATACTATGCTGGTCATTCTACAGTCCAACAGCACTCATCTGGACTTGTTCCTAACATCAACTAACTGTAGCACAAAATGCTAATACGGGACACGTTCAGACTTCTACCCAACAGAAGAGGGCAGTATTGCTTAGTCAAGACAAAAGTCACTGAAAAGTCTCTTTGTCTGACTTACAGGTTACTCTGAGCGCAATCTGTAAACACTAACTCACAGAATAGCTCATGCTTTGTATAGACATGTTAACAGTGATCCATAGAGAGACTAGTATTGCAAGTTTATTTGTGCAATCTCTACGAAGGCTGCTGGAAGTGGAGGGAAGAGGATGAGAATACATATTATTACAAGAATTCAATGCTATATTATGCTTTCTTCAAATGCTATGCGTTCATCAAGCATCACACCACTACAAGTAATACAGTAAAACATTACAGTAACATAATGTCATCAAATAGATACATGCATTTACAGACTGCAGTACCTCTTGTTGACACTGGGGGTGCCATATTTGGGGTTAAGGTCAAATGCCAACATGGGCCTGAGAAGGAAAATAACACTGATGAATAATTTAAACAGGTTATTTTATTTGAGATATAAAGAAAATGACCCGCCCACCCACGATCACCACCAACACCGCCAGTGTCGCCGTGGCGAAGCAGGTTTGCGGGGGGAACGAGAAGACACAATAAGCTACAGAAAATAAATGCAATGCGCTTGGAGCACATCACTCTCTCTTGCATCCTATTCCCCTACATTCGTTCACACTGGAGGGGATGAACAAAAGGCCTTCTCAGGGGTGAGGAGGGGAGGCTGGAGCACGGGGAGGGGGTGGGTGGGGTGGGGTGGGGTGGGGGGAGGAAGTGTGACCGGGTGAGGTTTTTAAAGGTGCGTAGGGAACAGGCCGTTGGAGGCTCCCCTCCCAGACCACAGGACCACCGAGACGACATGTGCTTGCCAATAACGCTAAGCCTGCAACAAACCCCCAGAGTAGGCCAGCGTTCCGTTTGAAACCGGAATTCACTAGAACAAGTGTATCCTGATGTGGTGAGGAGATGGGGTGGGGGGTGGGGGGAAGAAACACAGGGGGGCGCCGATGTGGCAGGCCCTGCTCCTTTTCCTTGGTGTTTCAAGATGGAAGGCCTTGCTGGTGGGTACAGGGGAGAGCCTGCAGGCTGTGCTGTGTTTTTAGTTGTAATTGTTGTTAGTTTGCATAACATCATTTAAACATCATGAAGTAAAATGTCCGTGCACTTAGCCGGCTAACACACACCCTATGTTTGTTGTCTGGTTCCACCACACGGTGACTCATGCCTCCACTGTGCGAATGCTAGTGTTAGCAACTGCTGCTGAAAATACTAAAAGTAGGCTACTTCCCTTGTGTGAGGCTAAATTTATAATCAGTAATATGAGGTAGTAATTTTTTTTTGAATAAACAACATAAACAAACACTGTGTGAAAAATGAACCACGTCATTTCAAAGGCCAGATGCCACAAGACACCACACTCAAGGGGTTCACAAGCTCTATTTTCGCATGACCTTTTCTTTAGCTACATGCTTGGATGTCATCACATGATGACATGCAAGCAGGCTTTGAGTGAATCAAACTACTATGTGGTTCAGACACCAAGGCTGGTGGAGTCATAGGCTATGGGATCCCTCTGCACAAACACATTGTCCAAGATAACAAACAGAAATACCACTGAATAATGCATGCTATATAAAAAAAGAAATTTGCCTTTATGATTTGCTTTGATTTGGATATCAGTCTGGGAACTTTCCAGTGAAAAGCGGTTAGAGAACCATCGCCCAATCAGAGTGGGTAGTTCAGTTGGTGCTGACAGCAATTGAGTGGATGTGTTTGGAAAATTTTCCCCACGTCTATTGTTCTGATTCGTTCATCTGCTAGCATCCGTGTTTGAACATCACAGCCCAACGTTTGTTGTTCTGAATAGGTAAAGGTGGTTCAATCACCTGCTCATGATTTGATTGACACATATTGGCGCCATCTCTATGACAAATGTCTTGAATTGAGAGTTTCCAGACTGATGACTTGCACATTGGAACAAAGCAGGATGGTCTTTACCAGGCCAAGTTTTAGTTCATTAGATGCCTATTTGTAACAACAGGCTGTTTTCTATGGACCAAGTTAATTTAAAACTGCTGCTCTGATTGGCTGCTGTGTGTGAAACCTTGGGTAATGTCACTAAGGGCTGCAAATCAAAATGACTTGTTTTAGATTGAACCTTTTACCACATATTTACCTCTCCTGCAGGGAGTGGATTGTTGCAGGAACAAGCACAAAAACATAAAGACAGACATTGTCTGAGTGCATTCAAACAGACTGAATATGTTGTCCCTCTGGTACACTGACTTAACGGTAACTTTCGATAGACACAGAAAGACACCTGTCATGCTTAGTGTACGTGAATGTGTGCGTCTCTGTGTGTGTAAGCAAAATTGCATGTGTGTTTACATTTTTTCCTCGTCCTTGTTCGGGAGGTGCACCGTGCGCAAATAGGGCAGTTACAGTTACAGCATTTAGCAGACGCTTTTATCCAAAGGGCACCTCCATTAAATCACCATGATACACGTACATAAATTTTGTTTTGTGATCAAAAAGGTTAAGGACAGTAGTCATTAGTTAGATTATTCACGAAATAGGCCAACGTAACATACATAAAAGTGGCGTGGGTGCTCAGTGCACGTTCGCCTAAAGCCCCGAAACTACCACTCAACGCCTGCGTCAGCGCTAAGACGGGGTCTGACGAGACTGACGAGACCAAGGGTGAGGGAAGAAAAGGTTTCCGCATGTGAAAGACTTTTTATCAGAAGAGTCTAATTGGTTTTATAATAAACAATTATCTCATTTAGCAAACACTTTATATATGCATATATATTTTGAAGTTCTATTTGACACCCCCAACATGTATATTTTAAGTTTAAGAAAGCTACAGTCATATTCAGCAAGTAATTATTTTAGGCACTGTTAAAAAAAAATAATTTGTGCTTGTCATCTTATTACACTGACCACTATATACCCATTGCAACTAGCATACTGCTCCTTGAAAGACGTAATTGCATGAGTAGACGCTAGCGCAATATTTGGCTTTATAATAAAACCACATCAAAGCAAAAAAAACACCTTACGCCCAACGAAATTGTAGCCTACTACTGTACGTCTGCTGGCCTAGCGCCGTCCAAAAACTAGAGCCCAGAAACAGAGACGGCTGCCGAGAGAGGAGAAGATAGAGCTGAAGATAGAGGGGAAGATAGAGCTGTTGATGGCTATTGAAAATGTTTTCCCTGTCACCTGAAAAAGGAGAAGTCAGGGGATTTAACTAGTCTCACCAACACTGCGGATGGATGTACAGCACAAACACACACACACACACACACACACACACACACACACATCCGTGTGCTAATTTCTCTGCAGGCTTGATGAGTTTGGGTTGCACAGGGCTCTTCCTATTGGCTGTGTGTTTTAAAGTATGTCTTTCAGGTAAGGCAACTGTGGATATGAAAGGAAGGAGAAAGGGAAAGGGGGAGGAAGGGAGAGGAAAATAAGAGACAGAGAGAGAGAGAGGGAAAGAGATGTTATTCATCTTCTCCCATATTCCCTTCTTAGGTTTGTTCTAGCCATCCATTCTTCAGATTAAATTACAAGATGTATGTCTTGTGTTATAACCAGCCTCTGAGAATCAGATAGATTGGGTATTCAAGGGAAAATGCATGCATAAATAAGGCTGAAATGGTGTAAGGATGTAGGCTACTTAATAAACACGTGTATACCTCCCAGTTCTCCCGGTGACCCGTTAGCACACATGCCTGTTTACACACACTCACACTTTGACCCACATCTGGACAAACACACATACTGTACACACACGCACACGCATGAATAGGAAGTGGGTTAAAGAAAAGATAAACGGGTGGTGTCTGTGGTTAATGAGCAGCACAGATTTAGAAAAAGACTGTTTGGAATTCTACAACTCCCTGGACACTGCCATGGAAACAGACTTTGACTGACAGGTTGTTAGAAAGGTGTAGCATAAGCCTGACTGTCCAAAGGCACTCTGGGCAGGAAGTGAAGCAGTGAACTTCTGACCTCTAATTTATTAGTACTGACTTACTCACCAGGACTATAGGAGGTGGTAAGGAGGCGTAAATTAGGAAAATGTTGGCATACATTAAAACAAAAAACATTTTGTTAAGTGCACTGTGAACAACAAGTAGCTATACACTGAAAATAGAAAGATCCTGGGTAATACGTAGACATACCCATTTACGTCATCTAACTTTTCCCCGCTAGGTGTCACTATCTGCCTGATTATTCCGAGGCCCTAGCTAACGTTCCTGGCCACGGAGGGCAGTGGATTCTACTCATGACCAAGGGTGAGGGAAGAAAAGGTTTCCGCATGCCACCGTGGATATAGACCCATTGCAACTAGCCTACTGATCCTTGAAAGACGTCATTGCACGAGTAGTCCAGTCCATAAATGAGATCACATGAATCCTTAGTCCAGGTCTTATAGCCTGTGTGTATTAAAGGATGCCAGCATAATGGCGCGAGACGCAGCAAGCAGTGCGCGCTGTCACGGGGGAGACGGGGCAGAATACGCCTGCGTTTATGACTTTGTATTTGACCTTTTCCAGAAGCCGAACTAATCCTTGAATATAATAGACTCTCGCAAAGATGTGGAAAATGACTGTGCTTTTATCAGCGTTACCCGGGAGACCATCAGCGCGCCTATACCCTGGGCGTGTTGTGGGACTACCTGGTTATTAAACATCGAGTTTGTGTACATTGAAAAAATGACTTATTTCCCCGCTGTCACTCAGAAAGTCAGCCTACAGCCTACTACTCAGCCATAATCAATAACATCTTCTTCACACTTTGAATGTTTGTCCGGATCTTTTCACACGTCCGTGCTACATTTAAAAAAAAAAACAAGCAACACACTTTGATTTTAAATATTATATATATTTAGGCTATTCTTATCTTGAGTAATTTAAAAAAAAGCATATTAATGTACTGAGCTGTCATCGTCACCAAAAATGTGAATTTAATTTAGGCCATGTTGTGACAAAATTGTGGCTTATAGGCCTACTTATATATATATAAATTATATAAATATAAAAACAATTGTGCAAATTGTATATTCATCAGTATTGGCAGGCAGGTCTTTTTTAAAAATGACAGCCGATATATCTTCAGTACACCAGTAAATAATTCACACCCTTCGCCTTAAAATCAATGAGTTTGAGGATTAAGCCACATAAAAAGAAACATTAAATATACAAACCACAAGCCCACATTGGGCCTGTTAAATCTGCACTGTTTTCATTTAAAAAGTGTATCTAAATAAATATAAGTATGCCTATAATTATATAGTTTACACAAGGTGCTTATTTGGTGAAATAAATTAATTTATTAGCCCTGTTTCCAAATATCAAAACGTAATTCAAAATAATTTCTGCATGCTTGCCCAACCGTTATCCAGCTAAATCCTACAACATGAAAGCAATAAGGCGCGTGATAGTACAACAAAGAGCTGGGATCTCAGATGGCTCCCTCAGATAACCTGAAAATAATGGAACAGTGAGCTGGATTTATGATGTCCAAATACCCGGAATGAAGACTTTGCACACGCAGAACATTAAACTTGTAAATATTGCCACGCAGCTCCCCCCTGCACACCCGCCCCATCTATCATTTAAAGGGATCTCGTCCAGTAAATAATGCATTGCCTGCATTGGATGTATTTGTTGTGCGAGTTTGAAAAGGCGGCGATAATCTGGGAGAGTGAGATAAGAAATGCCATTTATTCCGCGGCACTTTGGAGCCTATTCCCCGGGCCGATCAGCCCCATTCTCCCGACACCTCCAGCAGCTCGCTGATAACGATTAGGCTATTTATTATCTTCACAAAGAACAAAGATTAGCCAGCACCGATGAAAAATTACCCCGGGATGGGTTAGAATCACAGAGACCCGAGGATCCTATACGCTCTCTCCTTCTCTCTCTCTCTCTCTCTCTCACACACACACACACACACTCACACACACATACACGCACGTGTACGCGCATAGAGGATTAATGTCTTAGAGCTCAAAGAGTGCAGAAAAGGATAGTCAGTGTTTGATACACAATGGATATAAAGATTTGTATTATTTGATAGATCAACAACAGTATTATTAAGATGACGATGATTATTATTAATATTAATAATAACAACAACACTATTATCATTTATTATATATTATATATAATATAATAATTATTATTATTATTGGAATTGTTATTGTTATTGTTATTGTTATTAACAATAATAATATTATTATTATTCTCTGAATTAGATATGTGTGAAAATTAATTTTAAAATGTATATAGAACTATAGATATTATTTTGATTTTAATTTGTAATTTGTTTGCCTTTTAATGTAGCTATAGGCTTAGAATCCGGCATTATGGGCTACATATACATTTCTCTTTTGCCTTAAACCTGCATTTGAAAAAGCTTTGGAGAAAAAGAATAGCAAAGGAAGGGGCGAATTGAATAAATGCAAAAATACTGAAATGGAAGTGGATGTTTGACGCTGATAAGGTTTTATCTCGTGCACATCGAGCACGCTCTAGTCCTGCGCGCCCCGCCGGATCAAAAGGGCTCCAGCTCAGAGCGCGTGTATCAGCACATTATCATGCTGATGAGCACTAATATTGGCACACTTGTATACGACACAATATTTTCCCCAGTAGGATCAGGTTTTTAGCGCATTGTGTGTTTCGTTTCAGATAACCTGCTGATTGTTGTCTCTGAGGAAATAAAGATGGTAGATAGAATTGCTGCTTGTTCGCCTGCTTACATTGAGGGCCTTTTAAGTTAAAATAAATAAATAAATAAATAAATAAAACAAAAACATTTCCCGATTCCTCAGGCTACATCTTGGAAGTCAATAGAACATGGGCGCTATAAGGTCTCACCCAATCCCCAAATAAATGCATTCAATAATAGGCTATAACAACCACATAATATAGTCTATGGGAGGCTATAGACTTTGTTACAATATTTTTAAACTTTTTCTGAAGCGACATATAGGCTATAGCACCTGTTCCTCCATGTTTGCGTGCAGACCATAGACTACACATCTCCAGAATAGCTATCGCTTTCTTTTACTTATTAATGCTAAAAAAATCTGATATCTATTTTCTCCTTTTCTATTCTGCTTCTACTAAGCGTCAAGTGGCTCCACAGTTTATTTGTACGCAGAAGAAGGGTGTTCTGTCTCAAGGCCTACAGGCTGCTTCACTAATCCACGACAACAAGGAAAGGTTAACGTTTGGCTAAAGGCATCGCCATATTGAAAGTTTTAGGCCTAGATGCCAACTGCCAGCCATGCGTTGGTTTCGCATGGACCTTCTTAACTTCAACAGCTGCTGAAACGCAGACACAAAGCTCTTTGGTTCCAGCGGACTTATCATCATCTTTGTTGTTGTTTGTAGTCCTAGTAGTAGCAAGTATACTGCATATTATCGCTCTAATGGTGTAGGTGTAATAACGCCCTCACATCTCAGTTATTAAAGGGATCACCATCCGCTCTGAAAGATGACACGAATATATGGTACCTCGTCGTCAAACAAATACAAAATAAAGCACGTGTGACATTCCAAATTCTTTTATTTTCTTTCCCAGAATTGGATATGTACCAGATAATGCACGCGGGGAGAAAAGTGTTCCCATCCTTTTGAGACAATAGAAATTTTAGACAAATCGAGGTGAATATAAAAAAACTGTCAGATGGCGATTCAGAAACGAATAAATCTCAGCATGCTACGTTGCCAGTTATAAAATCAAGGCAAAGGTAAAAAAGACATGAATTAGACGGTATAATATTAATGCTGCACTTGTAAACGCATCAATTGCACTCCCCTTGGACCGCGTTCCTCGAGCCCATCCGCTGGGACTCAAGCATATCCCGCGCGCTTTGCCATCTCCCCCCACGGCTCCCTTGGTGTAACAAAAAGTTCATTTCCTGATCGCACGGGCACGTTCCGCACTGAGAGGCGCTGACGTCACGAGACGGCGTCAAGCAGGCGGCGGTGCTGCCGTTCCCTTTCCAATTATTGCATGCCACTCATCGCGCGCAGCCAATGTTTGCCTGCCTATCATACTCACACACTCACACACACACACGGGGGGAGGGAGACAGCCTCAGTTGAATGTGTCCAGTATGTGTTGACAATATATTAGATTCATATTATGGATATCTGACACTTGGGTTGGATAAAAAATATTTTTGTTTGTTGCCATTCAGAGATACAGGCTATCGCGCATACAGTATTTTCAGCCGGACCCATTCGAGTCATAGCCTATGCCGAGCCAAAAACAAAGCAGCTACAACTAAATAGTAACGAAATAGTAAAAAAAATAAAAAATAACTAATTTCAACAGACAGTTTCGAGACAGTTGAATTTGGCCCTGGACTGGGCTACCCTAGAGAACATGGCTGTATGTGTAAACATCCCTATAGTAGCTATAGGCTATATGTTTGAAGACGTGACAGATTCCTCAACGCATATTGACTTGTTTATTAAAAAAAAAGAGAGAGCCCACCAACTTGATGTATAGTCTACGTTCTTTAAAATAAAGTTGATAGAGTAAAACAAGAGGACACTTACCTAATGCCGCTGCCATATAACCCATTTAATCAACAACACATTTATACTTATATTCACAACATACTGATAAACAGTAGAAGAAGATGATGGTATAGGCCTTTCTAGAGAGATGACCGGAGTGAGAATTCTGGGAGGGAGGGAGGGGCAGAGGGGAGATCTGATTGGCTGTGCCAAATGTATGACCCCGCCTCACGGGCATGACAACCCCAGCGCCAGCGCTGGCAGTCAGACCAGAGTGCGTGTTGCCCTACGGTCCCCCAAGACGGAGTTTACCCAGAGAACCGCACGCAATGTGTTTTCAACTGTCACGCCGTTACTTCTGACGAAGAGGAAGCAATATTCCCAGGAGCCTTGACCGTGGTTAAACAGGTATAGTTCTCCCATTAGAGCTTTTAATGTTCATTATTTTGTTGTCCAGGGCGCACGACTTAAGTCGTATATCCTATACACGCGCAATAAACTTGTATCTTATGTAACCATGGCTACCTATATTGGGTCTAGACTATATACACCGACAATAAAGATCATTTTATTTACAAGTTGCATCTTATTATGCGGCGCACAGGTGCCGCGTCACGAAATCTACAGGTGACGTGTGGCCACTCGCGGCTCCAATAAGATGCTATTATAGTCTTCACTAACATCGTATATTTGCTCGTTTCAGGTTTCCCGTGTCAAACAAGACTCGATGTTTTGTTCCAGCAGAGGCACAAAGACCACTGGAATGCGAGCAAGCTCCAGTCAGCGGAAAGTAAACGTTAGTTCACTACAGGGAGCGGACTTTGCCAAGAACGCGATTTGAGAAAGGTTCATATTTCAGGATATTGCATATTCTCTCGTTGGATCGCCCGAGTCTCACAAACCGCGGCAGGAGAGAAGCACAGAGATGGATGTATCTGCCGACCAGCCCCGGTGGATACACCACCACGCCGTGCTGAACGGCCAGCACCCGGACTCGCACCACACCGGTCATCCCGGCCTCAGCCACAACTACATGGAGCCCGCGGCCCAGCTGCTGCCTCCGGACGAGGTGGACGTGTTCTTTAACCACCTGGATTCGCAGGGAAACCCTTACTACCACAACTCTGCTCACAGGGCACGAGTCTCTTACAGCCAAGCGCACGGTAAGAACCCGTCATGCCACACCTGCGTAGGCTACTCTGGCTGGCATTCTGGTTGAAACGATGCCACGTTTTAGTCTTTGCGGACAGGCAGGCAGGTGAACATCGAGTCAGAAACGTGTCATCAATTTGTTGTTAGTCACTTGTCAATTTCACGATTTTAAGATGTTATCACGCTCGTAAATAAACACACCTCGTGCGTAAGGGCCAGGGATTAAAAAAAAAATGTTTTTTTAAATAAAACATTCTAAATGAATAAAATACTTACTTTATTTGCATAGGTTTTTCATAGGCACATATTTCTTACAAACCACCCATATCTAGATAATTATTCGATTGGGACAGCTTGGCACAGAATTGAAATCAAATAGCCGTGGGTTTATTATTTCGCTATTCCATGTAGGCCGCATAAAATGCGCCTGTCCAAAACGTTCTCCATAATTAATAAAGGATGTACTTTTGGGTGACTTCGCAGCCCGGCTGGCGGGGACCCAGGTGTGCCGGCCTCATCTTCTCCACAGCCCGGGCATCTCCTGGCTGGACGGCGGGAAAGCCGCTCTCTCGGCCCACCACCACCACCACAACGCGTGGGCCGTCAGCCACTTCAGCAAGCCCGGCCTACATCCCACCGGCCCCGGCTCCCCCGGCGGCCTGTCCGCGGTCTACCCGTGCGGCGGCGGCAGCTCCAACGCGGCCTCCGCCTCCTCGCTAACGCCGACGTCCCACTCCAGCCCTCACCTATACACGTTCCCCCCTACCCCTCCCAAGGACGTATCGCCGGACCTGGGGGGGACGTCTCCGAGGATGGACGAGAAGGAATGTATCAAATACCAAGTGTCTTTTTCGGAAGGGATGAAAATGGAGGGCTCGAGCCCGCTGAGAAGCGGTCTGGTCTCCATGGGGGCTCAGGCACAGTCCACGCATCACCCAATACCGACGTATCCTACGTACTCTCTCCCGGCGGCGCACGACTACGGCAGCAGTCTGTTCCACCCAGGCGGCCTGCTGGCCGGATCTCCTTCCGGCTACACGACAAAATGCAAAAGCAAAACACGATCCTGCTCCGGTGAGTCTCTTGGCAGTGGCCTCATTGCAAACGAGGCCAGACTGTCAAAAAGTATAAAGGTTATATCAAATTTCTGCTGCAAATAAAAAACACGATGGCCTACCTTTGTAAGACAAACAAACACAAAGACGAAAACAGACAAGCAAATAATAATAATAATAATAATAAAGAAATGTTGTTAATAGTAATAATCGAATAGTTATATATCCTCTGGAATTTTAAGCAAATGTTAAGGTGAAGGGTATTCCGTTATTTGCGTTACACTTTACATTATTTTGACAATGAATAAACATTTAGGGTTATTCAATGATGCATTATAGTCGTCGTTGTCGCGGGATTTAGTAAACAACGTTAACACTTCTTATCAAAATACTTAAATTCTTGGAAAAGGGTTCAGAGGATTTGGCCAGTGGGGCGCGCACTATACAGACAGCGAGCGCGTCGCGGTTGATGTCTATAATCCTCTTTTGTTAACCGTGACTCAATTACGCCAGAGCTGGCTTCCTCAGAACAGTACACTGGATACAGCCCAGAGGTGTGAAAGGAAGATCCCGAGGCGAACAGAGCGCAAACCTCAGTATTTAGGCTACGAGTCGTTATTTTGTTACATAATGCAGCTTTGTCCCGCCTGATATTTGACGACCGCCGGCAAAAAGGAGAATGTCTGTAGGGCCTATACTGTATGTTTAATAGAATAGGAACCGCGGTTTGTTACTTCAAATCAAACAAATACATTCATCAATTTGTGTTTTATATATACATTCCACAAAAGCAATTCCACAAAAGTGCAGCAATAAAATCAAGACACCTTGTTGGGTGAAACATCCTCTGGGTCGAATGATGGTTTAGGGTTACAGGCTGGCATAGGCTTTTACTGCAGGCCACTGCAGCAGTCTAGCGGTGGTGTCTTGTCCCCTCAGAGGGATTAGACTGCTTTGCTGCTGTGGTGCTATCACTCTAGCCCCACGGAGAACATATGCTCCGCTTACGTTTTGGATTTGGTAGGCTACGATCGATTATTCTTGCACAAGGCACGTGCGCATGTGTCACATAAACACACACACACACACACACCACGATGAATTCCCGAATGATTGAATATGCATATAACGGTTTTTAAAAAAGCTGCGTATTGAATTCTGAACATCAATATACCTTCGCAGAAGGCCGTGAGTGCGTGAACTGCGGTGCGACGTCGACACCCCTGTGGCGACGCGACGGCACGGGGCATTACCTGTGCAACGCCTGCGGCCTGTACCACAAGATGAACGGGCAGAACAGACCTCTCATCAAGCCCAAACGCCGACTGGTGAGTTCCCCGGGAGTCAATAAAGCGAAGGAGTGTGGATGGGTTAGCGAGGGGGCCATGGCGGTGAATAATACGGGTGCAAGATGGAGAGAAGGCGGGGTGAGGCACAATTCCAGGAAAGTTATATTTTCCTAATCAGTTTCCTGGAATTGTGCTCCCCTCTCACCCCTGCTCCTTTGCAGAGGCTGCTGGCGTACCAGGGCCATCTCTGTTGTTTCTGCCATCAGTGTTATTGCTTCACACAGGGTCACTCGCACTGCAGCCTCTGCTCCGCACTCCATCCCTCGCCACAGATAGGCCATACAGGGCATGTAGGTAGCGCAATCTGTGTTTGTAAAGCGGGCTAATGTGGCTAATGTTTGTTGTTGCGTCTGGGTGCCGTGGACCGCACCACAGTAGGCTACAGCTATATGGTGGTTCTCACTCTCTGTTACCGTTTAGTTTTAAATTTCTCTATCTTTCACTTTCTCCTTTCTGCTCCTCGGCTGTGTGGACAAAGGCGCTGGGTGTGTTTGGAAGCGGCCAATGTCAGATTATCTGCTTCCCACTAGGAGCTCCCTTAAACGTTAGGGTTATTTTTTCCTCTGCTGCCAGTAGGTCAGCTCTGTAGGGAGATAGTTAAAGTGAGAGTCACTTTTACACTACAAACGGTTCATTGTAGGATATTAGCACGAATCTATTTAGCATGCAAGTTATGGAATTCAACTGATATTATCAGTATAAAATATTTGTAAAAAATTATTAACATAAAAAAAAAACGTAGGCCTATTTTAAAATTAATGTAGACTAGACTATATAATACGAATACAAAAGTGGATAGAGTGACAGGTCTAAATGAAAAAGAAACATTGATCACGGATTAAAAAGTGAAATATTACGTCTATTATTTTAAAAACGAACTTTTTTTGTGTAAATCACTAGGCTACAAGTATAGCTACGCTAATAACGTGTCACATTGTTCGTGTATCGTAGCTATAGTATACCTGGGCTAACAGTGTCACATTTTATAGTATAGGCTATATTGGTTTTGATTAAATTCACTGAAAAATTGTTGTTGAGTAAATTGTTGGATTTAAAAAAAATGAATAGTCAGTTAGTCTACATAAATTTAACACAATTTTTTAACACAATTGTTGAGAAATAAAGCTAGGTATAGGCCCATGCCTATTAATTACCGTGTAGGCCTATATTAGCCTACTTAATATCTTGCCAAAACATCACCAGCTTACCCAGGCTAGTTCACGAACGGAGTTCGCACATTCATTAGTAAACGAGGATTTAGCAAAGAATGATGAAAAATATCAGGTCTACAAACATGCCCAAAAAAGGCATCATCACATTTTCGCATACATCCTAGTTTTGTCTGTTATCGGGGTAAATTCTGTCTAGTTTTCCTTTGTGAGCAGCAAAAAGGCCTACATCGCCAGGCATGGGCAGTAACCTACATTAGATGTTTGTTTCCATGAGTCCACAAGCTTAGCCGGGAGATTCGAGGGTTCTTAGTGCGCGTTCGTGGGCCCTCGGCGGTAGCTATAGCAGCGTCGTTCCGAGTCCTTCCAGTTGTTTCCTATCCGGATATCTGACCAGTCCAGATAAACACACGGGGAAAGCATGTGTTTCCTTTTGTGGTTCGCTAACTATAGTCTCAGACCTCTTTTTAGTGGTCAAGACGTCCATCGCTAGCGTATTGGGAATTCAGCACTGGGAAAATAATGCATGCAAGGAGGGTGAAAAAGATGGGAACTGTGAGAGCTATTCATTACTTCAGCCTGCTGTTTGTGTCATAAGGGCATTATTATTGAACTAGGAAAGCTGCTTGTTGTGTTTTAAGTAACCTTTAAGTCTTTGAAGAACATATGGAAATACCCATGATGTGTGATCAAGTTCATAAATACAATAAACAGAACTATACTGGAGAAGTTAATCCATCATTTAATGTTACATTTTTTTAAAATTTAGTAATAATTCCATTTAACTAAAGCTGACACCAACTCATAAATTGCATGACATTTGCACAATTGCATCATTTCACACTATTTAAAGGAAAAAATACATTCAGCAACACAATTCCGTCCTTGACCGAGCTACATTTAGCCTCGGCCTGGCCATTGTCCATACTCTATACATTCTGATGTTTCCGCTCACCTGCTGACTGACTGCCGTTTCTTCACAGTCCGCAGCGAGGCGAGCGGGCACCTGTTGTGCCAACTGTCAGACGACCACCACCACACTGTGGCGACGCAACGCCAACGGAGACCCCGTGTGCAACGCCTGCGGCCTCTACTACAAACTGCACAATGTAAGAACTTAAGACGGCGAGTTGGGCCCCGAGAGCTAAATAAGCTAGCCAGGGAGTTGAGGAGAGGGGAAACATAGGCAGGAAGGTCACGTTGGCGGTTGGGGAACATCTGAGGTAGTTAGGATAGAGGTGGTGGGGGGTTGGGGAAGGGTGGTGGTGGTGGTGTTGGGGGGGGGGGGGGCTCTCAGACACTGTTGGGCCCGTTGATGTGTTCTTTCTTTGTGCGTTATTGTTTCCACGGTAGGCGTAATCCCCTTGAGAATCACAATGGTGGGACTGTTGTGGAGTGGACCTGCCCCTGTTTAAATGGGCCGCACAGGATCCGCTATGCCGTGAACCCCGTTACCTTTTAAGGCAATACAGATACACGGGTATGGGGAGGGACTGCAGGTACATTGTGTTATAGCGCCCCCTAGAACCCTCCACATCCTCCCCAGCTTGCTGTCTACGTTTGAAACACAACTGCGCGCAAAATTGCACATGGCTGTATAGAGAGGAGTGGAGAATTGTGTGAGCCTATGATCATTATAGGGTGAGGAGTAGTGAGGAGTTAGAGCCACTCAGATATGGGAGGGGCACGCACTGCTTTTGAGTCTCAATCCAAAACAACGTGTGGGATTCACATAAGGGCAATCCCAGACACAAACTGAGGAGCGTGTCTTTAATAATGGATTGCAAAAAAAGTACTCTTCATGATATTCTGTCAATGTGTTTGAGCAGTGGGTTTCAAAATGTTTGAGCCACAACCCCCCAAAAACAAGTGGTGTGCACAAAGTGGGTCACGAACTATGAACTCTCTTTTTTGAATGTCTTGAAATCCTCTCCACGTCCCAACAACCAGAACCAAACCGCCATGTTAGCCAACAGATTGGAATATTGTTAATTCCTTCACCTGCAACCCAACACCAAGCACGCCACTCAAGTCTCCCTAATCCCCGCCCCCTCTCCCCTCCAAACAGGTGAACCGGCCCCTGACCATGAAGAAGGAGGGAATACAGACACGCAACCGCAAAATGTCCAACAAGTCCAAGAAAAGCAAGCGCGGCTGCGAGAGCTACGAGGAGCTGTCCAAGTGCATGCACGACAAGGGCTCCCCCTTCAGCGCTGCCTCTCTGGCCGGACACTTGTCCATGGGCCACCTGCCCTCCTTCAGCCACGCCGGACACATGCTGCCCACGCCCACCCCAATACACCCCTCCTTCGGGCACTCACACCATTCCAACATGGTCACAGCCATGGGCTGAGATGGGGCGGGGGGGCGGGGGGGGGCACATAGTCATAGGGATTCATAGGGGAAATGAATAGTGCCCATGAAATGGCTTGCTGATGACGTATTTCCTCTTGAAACGGGAAGCTGGGGCGGGACGTGTCGAGGGAATTGACTTTTTTCTACATTAGCCAATAGCGTTGAAGATGCGTTACGCGCGTAACCCCCTGCCATGCTTAAAGATCTACAGATAATTTCATTGGACGTCAAAATTAGGACACGCCCCCCAAGTACACGGACGAGTCGTCAGCTTTTCATGATGGTTCTATTATCTTAACAGGGTTGAGGGTCTTACGGTGTGTCTCACTGCAGGACGGAGCGTACAGCGTCAGTGACGACGTGACATGGGTATGTCTGTCATGATTGTCTTGCTGTATTCAGAGGGTGCAGGTGGTACCAGAATGCATTGCGGTCATGGGGACAGATGTGCTCCTTACCCTTTAGGTACCTGCTTTTGTCAGAGCGGACAGACATGTTCTTAGTTCTTCCCCCCCACACACTGGCGCACACACTGAAACACATACATGTAATTGCACCTGTAGATTCTGCGGGAGAAGAGATATGTGCCGAACAGATTTGCTGTAACTGTGAATATTGTAAATTTGTGAGATAACCAGGGGAGGCTCAGTATTTGGGAAAGGCCAAACCAATCCCCCCCCTCATGACATTTTATGAAAAATATGCTGGATTTTTTCCTCATGGACTATTTTAAATGAATTTTGAAAAAAGAAACAAGCAAACAAAACGTTTCTAAATCTTAATTTCTGTTTATTATAATTATTGTTATTCTAATAATTATTATTGTTATTCAGATAATTTATTTTCACTGCCTCTTTCTTTTATTATATCACCCCAAACAAAGTATGGATACTGTTTTCTCAAGTATGAATATATTTTTAGCTGAAAGCGCTTTCTCTGAGCTGTTTAACATTTATACACCTAAGAATAAAAATATAAATTCATTATCTCATCTGCTCCCTCCAGTCAATATTCACCATATCTACAAAGCCTTTAATATTAGAACAAAGTAAATTTTTGGACATTCACATTTATGCTGCGAATGCCACTCTGAAATGTTTCTTCTGGTGCCATGGCAAACTTGTTTTATCTACCATTACGGCGTTATTCAGCAGAGATGTATTAACTGTAAACTAAATGCTAACTGAAAGGCAGCATGCCCTGTTATATTACAAAAACGTTCCCTTGTTTACTGCCACGTACTTGTTTTCGATGTTGCATTTTTTTATATCTTAAGCTTGTGCCACCTTGGCTTGTTCTGTGCCCACACCAAACTTTGTTTAATTTCTATAAAGATTACACTTTTTTTTTTTAGTCACTATCATTTTTTATTTGAGCTGTCAGCTATTTTAGGCCACAAAACCATGCTCCGTTGGCCTTGCCATTGTCACTGTAAAGAAGGATTTTTGCAGCCAATCTCAGTTTAAGGAAGGCGGTGGCAGCATAACGGCGTCCATTCGACAACCTCTTCAAATGTGTTCAGTATTGCCAATCGTTTTTTCTGCCACTGTGCCAGGTTCTCAACAACTCTTCAGTTCCTCAAAAGACGGAACACCATCTTGGTTTTTGCTACCTGTCCAAAAACAAGCTCAAAGCTGACAATCTGGTTGCCATTGCATAATGTTGACAATAAAGAAATCGTAAATCTAGGATTGGTGCCTCTGAGACGTTATTCTCCTTTAGGTATCCGACAACAGAAATCTACATAACATATATATACAGTATATATATATATACAGCCATGTACAAATATATAAAAAATATATAAATATCAATATTTATAATATCAATAAAGTTATATATATATAAATATATTATATTTTAAAAAAAGTATATATACACACACATCAGTGGAGTTTATTTTTCTGAGAATCAAACTAAAATGAGATATAGGTCTCACATAATCAACAAGCATGCTTTCATAGCACAGAGGAAGATGAAAACTGCTCGTACAAGCAGTTGTCAACAGCATTGCTGTCGAAACACCCTTGGAGCTACATGATATGATCTGACACTATCTAATAAACAGGTTATGACTTTGAAGATTAGAGATTAGTGTTGCCAACAGAGTCTGAGCAGTTTGAACCATATGTTGTGTTAATTTCCACGTTATTTAACCAGCTGCATCTGCTCACGCTGGATAACGCTCTCATTAAGACAGACATTAAGACAGTCAATAGAATAATACGAAATGTAAGCATTAAGAGTAATACAATTGTAAGAACTGTAATGATTTGTGTTTAAAGGATAAAGAGTTTCAGGTCTGCATTCTTTACAACAGTGGTTTTTACCGTCGCAAGGAGATTTTCGGAAAATGTACAAGATTTTTAAAGGGACACTCATCGATTTGTGTCTGAAATAGGATAGTCAGGATAGTCTAGTGGTCTAGTTGTTGGACTCCCAGCCAGTAGGGGGCAGGATAGTCTAGTGGTCTAGGTGTTGGACTCCCAGCCTGAAGGTCGTGGGTTTGAGCCCCAGAGTTGGCCTACCTGTAAGCATCCTTGAGCAAGATGCTCAACCCCTACCTGCTCCATGTAATAGCTCCATGTAATTGTAAGTCGCTTTGGACAAAAGCGTCTGCTAAATGACCTCATTGAAATAAACAAACATTTACAAAACATTACGAAAATGTTTCAGTTTGAATTAAGAGAGTGCAAGCCCCTGGAACTCCTACCAACTCCTCTCCCCACAGCTACAGCTAACACACTTAAGTTGACACCCGTGTTTCAAAATAGAAACAGTGAGTTGGGGTTCTAGAGGCGCTATAAAACAAAATAGAGCAGTGTGCCATTAAATAATCTATTCATTAATACATCTGTTGTGATTCATAGCTTATAGATCATGAACAACTTCCTTTTGGGTGTTACGGGTTAAAAAGATGCAGCATCACAGCTCTACAGCACAGGAGAAACCGGAGGAGATACGTTTGTACCCGGTGAATGGTTTATCCCAAGAGCAACAGCCACCCTGCCCTCCTAAACTCCCTGACCTCTCACCCTGGAAGTGTTTACGCTTGCGTTCTTCCCTTCCTGATCACACACTCACACATAAATACAGATCCTTTAAATGCCATGTGGTGGGGGGGCTCTGAACCATTTCTTTTGGGGTTCATGGGTCAAAAGGTTTAAGAGCAGCTAGTTTTGGGATTGTTTGTGCATTATAAAAATCAGCTATCAGGCTAATTGTATGGCTCTCCATTTCTACCCCCGTCATCCTCGAACCATTCGTTTGCCAGTCAAACTTAATGAATAGACTCAGAAGCACGGCCAGTGTGCACCACGAAGGAGCATGTTGGTGGAGAGAAGGTGATAAAGAAGATCAAAGGAGAAAGCCGCAGCGTTTTGTTCAGCTCAGGTATGCTGGTGAAGATGGAGGACGAGGAGGAAACAACCCAGAGGTCCTGGAACGACCTTTTAGAATTCAGAAGGGCGACAAAGATCGGGGCTGCACATTTAATCGTATTAAAATCGCGATCTCGATTCATACCTCTATGCGATCTTATTTTTAAATGACACCAATTCTGACGCATTTTCAATAGGGTCATCTGCTGCATCAAAAGCGCGGGGCAACAATGGGCGACAGTGAGCGAAAAAGTGTGTCTGGCAACTAAACTCTCATCGCCTTGGCGACTGGGAAAGTCGACCAAAGTTCTACTTTATATACATTTTCAGTGACGCGGTGTAGCGACCAGCCAATCAGAGAGTAGAGGTGCACATCTGACATCCTTGCCTCTTCTTCTTCGGCGATCGAAATTGGAGGAGAAACTGTACACCTGTTCATTTACCGGGACAATACTTGAGGGGTGGAGGGCAGGTTTCCGAGGTTGTGCAGTATTCATCTCTTGTGAGGTTTATTAAATGGATGAATTCAAAACCAATCAAATCGCAATTTGAATAAATTAACAGCATTCATTGACTGGCAACGGGAAACAAATCTCGATTTACATACAGTAATGTAATAGTAAAATAATTATTGCGATGATATTATCAGCATTATATGCACAGCATTTATTTAAAGAGGTAGAGTGGTATAGTGGAGTGATTTGCTGAGATTATGTACCTAGGTTTTAATAACTTTACTCAAATGATTATTGCCTGTGTTGAAAGTGTAGCAGTAAATCCAGTAAGTAAGAACATGGCGATACAGCATTACAAATATAACTACACATTTATTTATCTACAGTTTGCGTACAGTATAGTTTGTTTAGCCCATGCATGTGGCAAGGCAGACATGCAATACAGAAAGTGACAGACACGCCCACAAGCAACGGCGGTGTGAATGCAGGGGGAAAATAAAGCGAGTGAGAGAAGTTGATTGTTTTTATGTTCCGTGTCAGATTTATAAAGCTGCATTTAAGCTAAAAACTAGAGCGTTCCCTATCTGTTGATGTGTCCTATATCAGGCACCATCATATTTTTTGTTTCCTTTTGTATCAGGTAAATGATTGATATATATTGGAAAAAAAAAAGAGGTGAGAGAATCGTGATCTCAATTCTAAGAAAGAAAATCGTGATTCTTATTTTATCCGGAATAGTGCAGCCCTAGAAGAGATACACACAGATTTTAGTCGTTGCGTTTCACATGTGTTGCCTGAAGTGCCTTTTGGAGACCACGTGATGTGCAAACAGTGTGACGAGTCAGATCGCTTCCAGTGGGACTCTCACTATCTGGGACATTGGCCCAACCTTCAATAAGATCTGGTTTTGATACATAAAGGTGCTATCACGCCAGGGATCTCACGAGGGCTGGAACATACAAAAACAGTAAGAGAGAGGGCTCTTTTCACCGGTGCTATGAAGGATAGAATCTTTATCCTCACACAGGAGATGGAAGAGAAAGTGTAGCTGTATATACACACCCACTGATATAAACTCACTACTGTATGTTCAAACACGGACTCGCCACGGTTCTACTTCCCAGCGAGGTCCACAGACTGGACAGAAAGCATTACCATCACTCCCCAGTAGAGGGTTTGTGTTTGCTTCACAAAGCAGGAAGACTAACCATGACCAAACCCAGCTAATTTAGCAGGTGTGTATCCAGGTGAACATAAAGCCGGAGTCCACGGACGCATGACCGTGCGCATAAAAAAAACCACACACACACACACACACACATACTGTACACACAGGTTCAGGGACAGTTGTTCCTGCAAGCCATCAGGCTCCTGAATAGTTAGCTAGCTAGCTAGCTAGCTATACACACACTACTGCCACCTTTTATTCACAATGCAACTTTATACCTTAAAGTCACTTTATATTGTTACCATCAGTTATTCCTATTTTTATCTTGTATATTTGATTTTATTCTTATTCTGCTTTTATTACACGTGTAAATATCTTTGTTTTGCATAGTCTAGTGTGCACAACGACCAAGCATAGTATACCATTTTATTGCTGCTGCTCCGTAATGTGAATTTGATAAATAAACATTGAACTTGAACACATTCATTAAAATAGCCTGAGCTGTTTAGACATGAGAGAACCTGCTGACACACAATGTATTCTCTCAGGAAAGTGGGACACCCTCCAACCACCCTCTCCACCTCTCCACAACCAGGGACGAGTCCCTTTTCAAACCTCTTTTCTTCTCTCGTCTGAGGCAGACAAATTCATCCCTCTTGTCTCCAAACAATCACCTCTTTTCTTCTGCCTGTTGCGCCAATGAAAGAGGGAGGGAGAGCACAAGAAACAGAGAAGACAGGGTGACAGACAGAGAGAACAGAGCGACGGAGGGAAGTGTTTGAGGAAAAAAACAGGCGGGAGGGAAGAACAGGAAAATAACGACAGACACATTGCGAAAGTAAGAAAATCACTGAGTGAGAATGGGAGAAAATCAGAAAGTCAAATTCACAGGCCTTTAACAGAAGCAAGCGCTACGCTAATGTCTTGTGTGTTAGAGCCCCTGGGATTGGGCGTCTGGGCCCCACTATCCTATGACACAGATGACAAAAGGCCCAGGGCTCAGCCCTGAGGAAATCTGAGAGGTGGGCTATCTAGGCCGCGAGGGTGTGATGGAGGGAAGGAGGGAGAAAGATAAACGTAGGTACCTCATATGAAGACGACTTAGATCCTGGAGGAATGACTGGACCGGCATGGAATGTAATGACAATAAGAATAGGAAGAAGAAGAAGAAGAAGAAGAGGAAGAAGAGTAGTCATACTAATAATGTATTTGTTCCTTTCAACTGAGGGATTCCATGCTGTCTGGAGGCCAACCACTAATTCTGCTCAGGTAGTATGCATGTACACTACATATGAAGATATGCTGCTTTAAATTCTAGATGTGTTGAAGAAGGAGTAGAATTGGATCTTAATAATATTTTGAAATGGTCTACAGGGACAATGTGTTGTTTTACTAAATGTAAATGTAAACAGAGCTCAGGGAGGCTGGTTTACAGCCAACTGTAATATGTGGTTGGAGTAACCCACACGCGTCTGCCGAACGCATCACACAAAACGTAACGTAGCCAGATCGTACACTGCCACTTTAAAGTGCACTAACAGGACAACCTTCCTCCAGTTTCCAAGGGGCTCCAGTTGGCTAAAAAACTCCAAAATAATCCTGGACCTGCAGGAGCCACAGAGGCCCTGCTCACACGTACGCCGGTGCCCTCAGATAACGCCGTCTCCAAGGTAACGCATCACGCCCGGTGTCCCGCCAGACTGGCATCCTCCCCTTCCCATCTTGCCCCGCCCCCGCCATCTCAACCTCCTAACCCGCACGTACGAACGTACGTACGCCCGCGGGCACGCACGCACGCACTAGCACACACACACACACACACATGCGCGCACACTGATAAACCAAACGCAGCTTGAAGCGGAGGCATTCCCTACACACTCGTTGGTCGTCTCCCTCATTGTGCTTGTGTGTGAGAGAGTGAGATTGGACAGATAGCCCTGATGCGACACTGATCCACAGAACTATCTGCAGGCTCGCGTCTGCTGCGCCGTTGTTGTATCTCAGCAGGGAATTGCAGCACTTCAATCAAATAAAAACACGTTATCGCTCCGGTCCGTCAGTAAATACTTTTCTCTTGGCTCGGGCCCTTTCTCTTCTTTACCATAACAATGCCACGCGGCTGCTGGAAAGGTTGTTTATTCACTATTTACTCTAGAGAGTTACCTCTGCATTACAGTTGACACTTGTCGGTTACATTATACAGCAGTTTTCCAGAGCTACAATGTTGCACATCCAGTGAGAAAAAAGGAGAGATGTTTATTTTTTTCAGAGGAAGCCAAAATAATGGACGTCAGTGCTACTTCTGAGTAACCCGGATAGACCAGGACAGCAGGGAAGCCCATCCGGCTGAAACCCAAACCCAAACAAGGGCCCAATCAGAGGAGAGAAAGAAGAAAGCAGTTGTGTCAATGAAAAACAACGGAGAAAAAGGACAGAAAAGGGAAGGGAGTTGAAAGGCGAACAAGGGAAGCTCTGATTGGTAAATGAAATGAGGTCGTATAATAACGGGATAATAATGTTTTGGGCATTTCTTCTGTTGTTTAAAGTCATTGGGTCGCTGCACTGTCTCCTCTGAACACAGCCGCAGCATGCGGCTCACATGTTGCAACTCTAGCAATTTCCACAGTGCTTATCTCTCCCGGGCAGATCTCAGGCCTGATATCTCAGCCTGCACAGCACGAATGACGTCAACGTTAAAAATGTACAGAAATACACACACACACACACACACACACACACACACACACACACACACACACACACACACACACACACAAACAAACACACA